>JAUCNO010000710.1:3161989-3179265 GCA_032353835.1 Enteromius viviparus | reverse complement strand
TAAATGTTTTTCTTTACATAATATATATATATATATATAACAGTACATACAAATATATTATGTAAAGAAAAACATTTATTTTGATGTGATTAATCATGATTAATCCGTTGACAGCACTAATAAAAAATAAAAAAAATTATATATTTATAATTTATATATAATTTATATTTTATAAATAAAACATACATTTTTGTTTTTAAATATATACTGAATGCTTGCATTTATACAGTACATAAATATACACAGTACATGCATATGGAAACAAAAACCTAATTTGGATGCGATTAACCACAATTAATCATCTGAGAGCACTACTTATGTTGTTTGACTGAATTAAAACCGAAACGTCAAAGAATTTGAATCAAAATAGTCATTTCTGTCAGAAAAGGCTCCTATGTGCTACTTTGTATATCTGAAATCATCATATGCTGACTTAGTTTGACTAGTTCAACCAAATCTACTTTGTAGCAAATACTGAAAGCATTACACTTTTCACTGGACTTCTGTTGTGTGTGTACTGACAGACAAGTAAATATAAAGCTTGTATGGCCGCATACAATTAAACAGACCACATCACTGCATGGCACTGACATGACATCAAGTCAAAGTGAGGAGTGTATCTGTCCATGTCCCATGCAAGAACTTCTATTATTCATCTGAACAAAGGTCTATAGAAACCTGATGAAATCAAAGAGCTATGGGAAGAAAATCCTGCTGGAACCGCTCCCTCGACTCAGGAAAACACAAGGACAATTATATGGAATCAAATATCCTGCCAGCTTTCATCTTCAGCCCTTCACTCTTTCTCCCGTTAAGTTCTTCAGTGGAATTTTAATAAACTAGAGTAGACCTCTGCACTTCATTGGAAAGTTTACCCAAAACATTAAAAACCAATGAATCACCTCATCTTGGTTATTTATATACAATACAGAGCATTTATATAAGATTTTACATAAGAATACTATTATGGCATCACAAAAAGAAAAAAGCTGGCCAAAGCACAGGTGATCTGCACAACTGTGGAAGTTCAACGGAAACCACAAAAATGTTCGTTCTGAAAAACATTAACAATGGGTCGTCCTAATAAAACCTGTGTTTGTTTATTCCAAGTGAAAGTTTCTCTGGATACCATGTTCTTCCAAAATGAGGAAGCATACAGATAATGTGTTTTCCACAGCACACTCTCTGGGGAAGGGAAGCCAAGATCAAAACATAACAACGGGCAGAGGTTTCCGCTGCACGACAAACATTTGAAAGAAGCTTGTACACACATAATGCTGCCAAACTGTACAGCCTGATGGAGAATTACAATAATCTCAACGGTATGCATCAGATAAAAAAAATTTACTTAAGTACATCAATTTAATATATAAAATGAATAAAATCTGTTCATAATGCAGCAAACAGAAAAACTTGATTCTCTCTCTTTCCGCACCCTTGGTATGATTTATGTTTAAAGAAAGCTGTGATTAATTTTCATTTTTTATATAATTTACATTTTATGTAAATAAATAAATATACATACACATATATACATATATATATTTATTATAAATTCTTATTTTTGGAATAAGAATTTAAAATGTGAGAAATATAATGAAATAAACGTTTTTCTTAAGACAATTAATGACACCACCAGAAATTCTTAGGAGTAAAAAAGAAAAAAATCTCTTAATCTCTTAAAAATATAATTCTCTCTTCCCATTAATATTTACAATTTTGAGCACTCCAGGGTTATTATGAACATGAAATTATCCAGGGTTTCAAGAAAAATTCTCCAAGCTCATCCTAAAACAAACTCCAGCATATTCAGTTATCAGACACGACTGGAATTTCAAAATGGAACGGGCTTCTATGATCAGATGAAACAAAAAAACAAAAAAAATTGCTTTTAAGCAGCAACCACTCAAGATACTGTTTTTTGTGGCTCGATATTTCTGCTGGAGGTCCTGGACATCTTGTCTAGACACATTGCTTCATGGATTCTATCAAATACCAACAAATAAAAAAAAATAAAAAAAATTATAGTTACCGACTTTGTTAGAAATCTTATAATGGGCCATGTTTGGATCTCAACAAGAACTCAATAAAAAGGTGCCGTTAATTGTGGCCAATGTGTATTAGAGAAAAACATTTATTTCATGACTTTTCCACCTCATTTTAACATCATTCTTTGATTATATTTACCAAGGGTGCCAACATTTTTGGCTATCACTCTATAATAAGTCAACTAGAATTGAAAAAATATATATATATACATTATATGAATAACACATTAACAATGACAATTTATAGAGGATATATTTCAAGACTGCAAAACAACTAACAATAACAACCTTTGAGTAGAAAGCTGTTCCAATGGCAGGGTAATCTGACAAGCACTGATGGAATCAGTGAGTCCACGATATCCTACCCACGTATCTGTCACAGCATTCCCACAAACTCAGTCCCAGTCTCACAATGCTACCTTGTTTACCGCTTACCTTACGAAACCTCAGAAAGGTCTGCAGCCTCGGCATAAGTGTATGGCAAGCCTTAAGGATCACCTCTTTCACCTCCATCTGAGCAGTCAGCAAAATAAAGCTACAATCTTAAAAAAAAAACAAGACCATGAGGCCTATAAAAATTTAACTACTGAGTTCTAAACACATGGTCCCATCTGAAAGGAGTGAAACGCTATCTGCTTCTGTTCTGGCTAACAGTACAGTACCAGCTGACATACAGTAAGTATAGGGATTCAGAGAAAATGGGAATGTACAAAAACATCAGGCTTTATGGGAGGGGCACATCAGATTATTTGATAGGAAAGCTAAAGGGATCTCGTGAGGGTCCAACACACATGTATGGGCGCAAAAACAGAAATAATCAACTGGGAACGCAAACTAACTGCTATGGGTGGAGGAAACTATCATTTCCTCCTTAGGTGGAGTAATGCTAATCATAATAAACAACCATTGGCTCTGTAAACATCCTGCGATCTGTCAAAAAAGGCTAGATGGACAACAAACAAGAATTTGAAGTTAAATCAAAGCCATGTTAACGTAATGACCTTTAGTGCATGGAAGGCCCTTTCATTCGAATGTAGGAAGTAGTGCTTGCAAACTGAAATCACAAATGTCATCTCTCCCTTTACTTCCTCTTTCCTGCTGAACCATCTATGTGTGACTGGGTGAACTCTAGTGTAACCAAATCAAGCGGTAAGTCTAGATTAAAAGGGCAAAGCTTTGTCATTCAAATAAAACCTCAAAAGCACCTGATTTCACTTTAAAGGTGACCCTGCATGCTGATCTGTATTTTGCACAAATGTCCTTCTTTTTCAACATTGCATTAGACTTGGAAAGTTTAAAAACAATGACAACAGGTAGAGTTTAGCTCAGATCACAAAGCATTGTTATTAAATCATATTTTTGGGATGTTTCTAAACTCCCAAATCAAGTTGTTAAACACTGGCATCACAGCTCAGCTCAAACCTAAAATAGGCTCAGTGAGGAGAGGAGCACCATCTATGCAAAGAATCGTTGGCCAATTAATGATAAAATGTCTCAAAACATTCTTACACTGAATAAAGGATTGGAGCCATATCGATGATAACTTGGCTGAGTGTGTTGCACAGGAGAACCATGTCCATGTACTCCATTATATCTATTGAAAAAGTCTAACACTTCAAGCAGGGTTCAAGAAGGATAACATCCCAACAATTTAACCAATGTTCAGCAAAGAGAAAACTAATTTATAACACTTATAAATAATTTAAATAGCTTTCATTTAAAGCCATGAACTACAGTAAACTGCCAATTTGAATGCACACCATGTTGTTTGGTCAATCATTTACACTGCCCATAGTCTCAAAATACTCTTTATGCCGAGTCTTTTGACCCCATTCCATTCTTGATCACTAAAAAAGCTCTTCCTTATGCAACACAAACAATAACAGAAACCAGGAACACTTATAACAGTGTTCACAAACAAAGTCCTTTCAAAGACTTCCTCATTGCAGTTCACCTAGGTCCGGTTAAAAGTATATCTGAATAAATACACCAGTCTGATTAAAAGTAACACAATTTGCACTAAACTAGACGACGCGAATATTATTCACAAAACAAATCCCATTGATTAATTCAAAAGCAGATCACAGGTCAAAATATCCTTTAAGGATTTGAAGACATCATTCTAAAATGTAAACATCTGCATGCATCTCAGAGGTTTTGGCTTTCCCATATTGTGACTGCACAATATTCATATCTAAACGAGGCAGAATTTATCAGCTTGAACTTTAATCAACGAAGTCTTTGTTCACTTCAGCTTGGGTAAGCAGCTAAGAAAGTGTTGCTCAAAACAGACAGTAGCCTACCTCAAAGGGAAATCACAATAAATCTGCTCTATAGTCTACAAAAGCTCTCCAGCTTTTCCATATGTACAGTTTCT
Organism: Enteromius viviparus; assembly: GCA_032353835.1. Lineage (NCBI taxonomy): Eukaryota > Metazoa > Chordata > Actinopteri > Cypriniformes > Cyprinidae > Enteromius > Enteromius viviparus. The sequence goes on along the minus strand of JAUCNO010000710.1, from coordinate 3,174,840 downwards.
TTTAAACATCAATATCTTTCAGGTTCAAATTAAAACACAATATCAATTTTACACAAAAATAAACATTTCAACCTGGTTTTAGTATATATAATGAACATAATAATAACAAAAGTAATTACACAGCATGGCAATCATTTCATTTTTTAAATTTTACACAAAACAGCTGGTTTGCCAATTTCCCTAGCCTGGTCAGGCTGGTTTGTTAGTCTCGAAATGTTGGGATAGCAGCTTAAATAAAGTAGGCTAGGTCGGTAAAAAGAGTTCAGACTGGTTCAAGCTCGATTTTAAAAGCACTGTACAGTTAATGGTTTACATACCAGATGCAACCAAACGTGTAGGTATTAAGGCACCTGTAAAGCTTCTGAGAAACAATAGTTTGAAAATAACAATAAAAAAAATAAAACTAATTTGGTTCATGATTTCCCCTTTAAACTCAGACTACTCAAACCCAACGTCGCCGAGTCTAGTAAACGCTCCTAGTTTTTGTCATCGTCAAAGTCGTATAAAAACCGCGCGATTCGCTTAAGCTCTGCCTTTATCGCGTCAAAAGGTAAGTGTATTCGTACTAATACCCGTCTTTGATTTCCACTGCTCGTCTCAGATGAATCTCACCTGTTCCTCCTCAGAAGAGAGTCAAGTTCGCCTCTCTAAAGCGGCTCTTGTGCAGGTAAACTAGGGAGCGGCGACCCACCTCGCTTTCATTATTTTAACTCCTTCTCTCCCAAACGCACAGCGTTTTATAATTCTCAAGGACAAATACAAAGAGTGTGAATCCGAAAGTGGCGTATCCTTTTGTAAGTTTATTCCTGCATTGTGTATCCCGGCCATCTGTCACGCTCAGGGATATGGCCGTGTATTCACAGGGTGCCGACATGTGGGCAGGGTGGGAGTTGTTCTGAATTTGTTTGGGTTTAAAGCACTGAAATGAGATTTGGAGGCCTTCAGGAAGAACTCCTCCTCTGTTTTGTAAACGTGATAGTGGCCGAGAGGCATTTTAGCAGGATTGGACCAGCTGTCTGTCGTATGTTCTCTTGATTGTTGCCAGTAGACAAATAGAGGTACAATTACAATCGCTTATAAGCATATGATAATGACTCGGCTCTGATCGAAAGATGTCACTGTGCAGTTAATACCAGAATTGAGCACATGATCATACACACATCTGTAAACTATGTAGAAGCATGAAGTGATGTGTCACCTTCAGATTAACTGAAGTTTAATACGGTGCTGGTTTTGTGATCCAGCAGACTAACAATGGCTCTGAAACTTGATACAGGTACACAGAGATCTCCACTCCCACTGCGCCTCTCTCCTTCACTTCCAAACAAATTCCTAGCTATTCCCATCCAAGAGTGGACCTACAGTGATTCTCGTTACAGTAGGGTTAGAGAATTAGGAGCAATTAAGCGTACTGCGTTTATCTGGGTCTTTAGATATTTAAACAAAAGCCAAAAATATGGGGTTGAAAAACATCAGTGAAACTTTAAGAGTGGATTTTCCCGCTATAACTTGAGCCAATAAAAGGCAGTGTTTAAAGAAACTGAAAACATGAGAGTGAGCTGCAAGATTCCCTGGAATTCTGTTATGAAACTAAAATGAAAATGAACATTTTATATTTAACCATTTTTCTATAGAAAGTCGGCCAAACACTCTCACTCTCGCTCTCCATCTGTCACTCTCCTCCCACAAAGTTTCAGTGGGTTTATGATGAATTTAAAAGACCAGTGTAGCAGAGAATGAGGCATTTTGAAAATAATGTTTCTTTTGTTCTCAATTATTTTTTTTATCTCATTCTCCCTGGTTTTCTGATGAATTTCAAGCTTCAGGATCATTTAGTGTTTTTGAAACCGAGAAGCTTAAAACATCTGTGCTAACAATAGTAGCCTTGCAGCTATAACACCAAGCCTGACTCAGATCTGTGCTGACAATGTCCCAAGAGATTAACATGTTCCCTTTTGAAAATAATACAGTTTATTCTCTACCATCTCAAACATATTCTGAAACAAATAACACAATTATAAAAGCTAGTCTTATATCAGGCCTATATTTCACGTTTGAATTAGATTGAAAACACTGCCCGCTAGAAGTGAGATGCATCTCTATTCTGTATTCTTTAAGAGACGGTTGACTTAGAAAACCTAACCCTGTTGTGGCATGCCCTGTAGCTTTTATTAATTGAACTCTATGACAGTGTGTCCAATTCTCTCAAATTTGTTCACACACACACACAAAAAGGGATGGGCGCCCTTATAACCTGTAAGCCATGGTGGGCAAGTGTGCATTACAAACATAGTGAACGCAAATAAAAATGAAAACTCTATATTTATGTTTTCTTTGGATACAGTTTGAAGGCCATCATGCGGTTATGTACACATGGTTTTTGTAGGTTGAGAATACTAGATGTCTTTCATAGGCTAAAACACATGCTTCACCACACTACATCCTTCCTTTGCTGTAGGAAAAGCTGTAATATCCTGTTCTGATGTCACATAGGAGGGTGTTATTGTTAAGTGGCTCTCCTTTATTTCCTATTGTTTCCAGTGCTTTATTTCATGTGGCTCCATAAACTGCTGAGTAACTACTTAAGTGGACAAAATGTCACTTTGATGGTGACCTGATCACATCCAGATGTCAATTCTGAAGGTATGATTACTGATGCAGGTTCATTTATAATATATATATCAGTTCCTAACGAAAAACGTACAGCTTTGCTTTGATTTATCAAGCTAACATCGCCTCCTTGTGGCTTACTTTGATAAAATGCCCAAACATGTCCTTTGATACACACTTCCTGTTCTACTGCTTTTCCTCATAAGGATTTATGCCCTGTTGCTTACAAATCCTGCCAAGCGGAGATCATATAGGTGTCAAAAATATACAACATTTAAATGTCAAAAGGCATTATTTAATCCAATACAGAACTTCCTTTGCATGCAAGCAGTCTGTGAATGTCTGTAGTGTGGTGCTATTCCATTCTAGCTAATTTACTTTTCACCGTCTAAGACAGAAGTTAAATTTTAACATTACAGTGCATGTGGAAGGCAACTATATCTTTCAGCATCAGCATTGGTTGTCTCTGCACAAAAATAGGTCAGTATGGTTTGAGGAACGATTCACAGTGAAATTTTGAAAGCGAAACCATTGCTTCAAAGAGGATTTGAAAATAAGCATGATTGTTTCATCAGCAGATCCTGTAAAGCTGTAATCTGAAAGTCATGCATGGTCTTCAAAACTATTTAACTTTGTTGATTCGACTTTGCTAGTTAAAGGACTAGTTAACCCAAAGACTATAATCAGCTTACCCCGTGATTTACTCAGCCATACACAAACCTAGTTGTATATGACTTTCTTCTATAAGAAAATACAATCAGAGTTATACATATATTCTGTACATATAAAAAATATCCTGGCTCTTCCAAGCTTTCAGTGAACGGTGGTCCAGATTTTGAAGTCCAATAAAGTTCATCTATTCGTCATAAAAAGCCCTCCTTGTGACACTGGGGCATTAATTAAGGCCCCCTGAAGTCAATTTATGCATTTGTGAAAGAAAATTTTTTAATTATCTACTTCTAATGGGTGACCAGTGTTTTGTTTTTCTCTGATTTTCTATTTCTATGTTTTAAATATGAATATTTTTCTAACAAAACGGCATCAGTACACTTCAGAAGGCCTTTATTTACCTCCTGGAGCCATATGAAGCACTTTTGTTGGACTTCAAAATCTCAACCCCCATTAACTTCCATTATAAATACATTAATAGAACTCCAATTTTATGAATCTGAAAGACGAAAGTCACATACACCTAAAATAGCTTGAGGCTGAGTAAATCATGGGGTTATTATAATTTAAGGGTTAACTTTCCCTTAAGTATTGCACGCGTTGCAGTCAAATTTCTGTTTACATTCTGCTTCCCTGAATGTATTCTTTAAGGTGTCTGGAACATTCTGGAAATGGAGTAAGAATTTAAAATGCCTTCTTAGATAAACCTGTACCTTTGTTGTTGGAGCTGAGCATGTTGTGTTGATCTGAGGGTTTGGCGATCCAGCAGGTGCTTTGTCTGTCAGTGTCGGCAGGTCCAGATTCAGGTCCGATATGGACTCATAAATATTCTCGGAGTCTGGAGATGGCAGTGGTTCTGAGCTAAAGCTTTCACTTTCTGGCTCTATTGGGGATTCCAGCTCAGGAGACTTATTGTGAGGTTTGGTCTCATTTAGGTTCTTGATAATGGGGAGCTCCACAGGTTTGACAGGGATAGGTTTATGGAGAGGGTCAGCTGGGCTGAAGCTAGGCACTCGAAACTTCTCAGGCACCGTTTCAGTGCGAGAGCCGAACAGCAGATTTGTTGCTTGACTCATCCTCTTCTTCTGATTCGATGAGTCTGAGGCAGTGTTCAGAGAGATGAGGGAATCTGAATGTCCGCCGTGTTTGTAAGAAGGGGGCTCGTGTAAATCCAAAGGAACTCCAAATGTTGACATGCGGTTTTCTGTCTTGTGGTAATTCCCTTTGGAGCGAAGTTTAATTGTCACCTCATCGGGTTTGCGGGCCTCTGTGATGTCGGGCACCACAGGCCTCACATCAGGGCTTGGGGGCTCTTTGAAGTCTAGAGGTGAAGGGATGTTGGGTGGAAGCTCCTTGACATATTTAGCAGGGATATAAAATGGCTTGGCTCGTTCATCTTTGCAGACATGCCACCAATGATCGTTTGTTTTGGCCAGGAGGATGTAGCGCTCGTTGGGTTTAATGGACACCATGTGACCATCCCGGCCCTCGTATTCATACTCAAACTCCACCAGTACCAGGCCCAGACCGTGTAAGGACGTCATCTTACCCGTCTCAACTTTTCACCCCTTGAGGGAATCAAGCCGGAATCAAGGCTCAGGAAAGGCCCTCCTGTGGACAGAAAACAAATGAGAGGATTATAAAAAGCAATTTGAGCAGAAGACGTGGATTACTGTTTATTTGCTGCCTCACATTTGAGTCATGAGCAAAGAGCACTTGCTGTATAAATGCAAAAACAACAGCATTTTGGCTGACCTTTCTACAGGTTCAGCTGTTCAGACTTTGCCCAACAAGCCCGATTCTATCGAAATGAGATCATGCTGCTCCTTGCACAATGGTGTATCCAAAGTTGTATGAACTGTCAAACAAAATACACTAGCAATTGCTAGTAAACTACAAAGAAAGAGCATTTTTCTTTTTTTAGTTTTTGCACTAAGAAGCTACTCTTTGCCACACCAACATATTAACCAGCTGTTTTTGATGAGCCATTAATTAACACTAGTTAAAAAAACTGTTTGAGCAGTTGATGTGTGTCCTGAAGAAGGCTGTTTTAATGCATATATCTACTTTTAGCCATTTTTGTACTAATTTAAACCCGGTAAATTTTAACTTACCATATGAGTGCCTTTTTAAAAAATGTTTACCTCCACCTTATTCAGTGAGCATCACTGACCTTACAAAGACACCTGTGTAGCACTCTCCGCTTCTGTTTTTTTTTAGCAGCAAGTTCTTTTTTCTTTGACTTTTCAACATATGACTGTGTCCAAAAATAAATAAAAATAAAAAAAAACAGTAATAGTCATAATAGCCGTGATGAAGTCACTTCTAATTCTAATCAAGCACAGTATTTAATTGCATCTGTGTCACATTCCAAGAGCTCCCAGTCATTTAAAGCTAATAGTGGAGACCTCTAACCTCCACCTTTTGTCAACAGCTGTTGTTTAACCTAGGAGAATTAAGTCATGCTCTGTGATAGGGTGCGCTGACATGAACCAATAACTGAAGTTAAATGCCCCAGTTCTGATCAGTGACCTGAAGCAACCAATCAAGCATGACCTCCACAGACTCTCAAGAGAGATCAGAGCACCGTATTTGGAATGTAAAAGTAATTCAAATCACATTTATTTTATATTGATTTTAAATGATTAGGATTACATGAATTAGTAGGTTTACATCTAATGTATGTCTATAATATTATTTAAATTGACAGTTTATCTGTTTACAGAGTACTTAAAGAGATTCACCTTTGACGCAACAGCGGTTTAATGTTTGCTCGGCGACCTCTATCGCTTGGTAATCTTTTGTATGTGGTTTGACTACTGCCTGTAAAGAAAAGGAAGTTGACTGTAATACGAAAGACAGATAGCAGCATAGTGTTAGTAATTAAAGTGCTACTTGGAATCGTCTGCCAGCAGATTATGTAGAAATGTGGATCGGAGTTATACCGGATATTATGTCATGGATATTTAAGAACATTGATCTGATTGCAAAAGCACTGGAGATGTGGCGCATTTTGTCAGTTCTCATGTAAATATTGCATTGCGGCACCCTTTATTTATCTATTTTTTATTATCTGTTAACCACTTTTTCACTTGATCTTTTTAAAAGTCTGGTTTTCGTGCTGGCTGTTTTAAGGGACTTCCTTCTTCTTGCATGTCTAATACAAAGAGAGCGAGAAAGGAAGACATGCTGCACTGTCAGCAGCAAACATGTGCTTTCTACTGATTTGAGATTTTGTGTGTGTTCCGGTTATATCTATGGTCATTCAGGTTGTATAAATAAATGTGAAACTTCAGAACTTGGTTAGCAGCTTATTGTCATGCTAAGATGTCAAGTCCCTGAACCCCAATGTGCCGTTTTCCTTCTAAACATCCCAGCTGTTTGAAGCTGTTGAATCAAAGCAAGCTGGCTTCTTCATCAAACAATTCCCCAAGGATCCTAAATGCAGTACTTTTATGTCTAGTCACACACTGATTCCACGGACATGCGTATGCTCTGTGGCTCTTTTAAGAGAGAAGCTGCATGTCAGACAATTTGGTTAAAATAGACATGTACTGGCTATTATTTAAAGATTTTACAAATCTTGTTGAGTTTTACCTTTGGTTTAATCACTTAACACTGTAAACTAACCTTAAAAGGACGTCTCTCCAGAATTTCTTGACAGACCTGATGTCTTTATCTTATGAGTGAGTGACAGATAACAGTGGTTATATGAGACTTAGGATTTTAACGTTTTTTTGTTGTTGTTGTTTTTCGGTTAAGTTTAATTAGCTTTGTTTGAGATGGATATATTTGTGTTTTGTTTATGCATATCATCATTTAAATTCCAAATCCATACGGGACAGTCTAGTTCATATTCAACTCAAAGGAATTTAAAAAAGCTTTTTTCTCAGATTTACAATGTCCAAAAAACTATCAAAAATTAATTTGTGACGCATGTAAAGCCCTCTTTGTGTGAGCAGTTTACACCCTTCCAGCCACTACTGAAATAATGTACACTGAAACAATTATATTGTACGAGCCTATTTGTAGTTTATGTGTCACAGAAAGATTTAATCAGAGTTTATGGCTTGTTTAACTGATCCTGCATCACACCATTAGAAATCGATTGAAAGAATAAGGCAAAATCGAGTTTGGCTCTTACCCATATAAAAGGAGAAAAATCTTTGTAGGCTGTAGTAGACACTATCAGCCTCTTGCCAAAACAACATCAGCTGCTGTTTTTGAACAAGTCAAGACAAGTCTCCTGAGAGTCAGGCGAGATGAACCACCTTTGCACATCTTGTAGAGTTTGTAGACAAACACAGCAGTCCTTTCTTAAATAGGGAAGTAAACGGAAGGACAGACAACCTTCTTGCTTCATATACCAAGGGATAGCAACTCATTGAAAGGACACCCTGCCTGTGGTCTAACAAAGGGGAGGACGTTGCTTAATCCAAAAAGGAAGTGGCCAAAATCACAGTTATAGGCTATATTTGATTCCGGTCATACATTATATCCATACTGATTTACAGCTTAGATCTCAGACTGGATACTTAATGTACTTTACAAACAGCTCAGCTTTGGAACCTGTTTGACAACTTTCGAGTCAGGAGTAACATCAATGCGTGATTCATCATGTTGAAGGAGTTTAAAAAGAAATTACCTTGGAATCAGCTCAAGCTTTATTCGGGGGGGAGGGGGTGTCCTTCCAGTTGAAAATGGCTGTTAGCGTAGAACAATTGGAGGAGGCCGTTCCCATTTAGACACTGTTTAAACACGGAAACTCCTTGTTTTTCTCTAGCCTGGCTTGCTTTGACCTTGCTGTGCTGTCTGGTTCACTTACAGGATGTTCACGGCAGGGGAAAATGGGTCTTTATGTGATATGTTCACTTACCCCAGCACCCGGTCATTTTTAGACTTCATATTATCTCCTGCCACATACAATTTAGTCGGCAAGGTCTTCAATTCATCAGATGGGAAAAGTCCAGTTTGTTTTGTGCCTCTTTGGGATAGGAGCACAAGGCAAGGGTCTGGAGGGCGCATAAATTTGAACTAACAAGTTTGGGCGTATTTGTTACATTTTTGACCTATTTTCAACTGATTTAAAGTGTGGATAAGTGAGCACTAGTTTCAGAAAATCTGAGCCAGTCTGCAGATTTGAACATTTCAGCTGAACATTGTGCAGTTTGTGCTGGGCTTAAAGATTTTAAACATATTTGATATTTTCAGAGGCTTTCAGAACACATTGTTGTCATTAGTCACATGTTTCCTAACAACATTGCATACATTTCTGTTTAAAGTAGTGAATGATTCTCAGTCGTTTAATGGCCAGTATTCCTCTCTGTCTATTTACAAAGTCAGCAATGCCTAACATTTTAAAATCTGTTCAGATTAAAAAAAAAAAAAAGTTTTAGATCCTTAACTTGTTTTTGATCAATCTACTTTGTGCATGTGGGCATTCAAGCATGCACATGGGTTTGATGTCAGCGATCTCCAACTTCTTTTCTTCATAAAACATGATGAAAATCAAGATGAAAGCGGAGGAGATATTCAGCAACAAACAACTTTTACATTTAAAAATAAAGGTAACAAAAAGTGGGTTTTGCATGGATGCCATAGAATAACCATTTTGGGTCCCCTACAAATTTTCTCAGCGTGTAGATCATTCAAATGTGTGTGAAAAAACAAACATGGATATTAAAGGTTCTTCATGGAACTATTGATGCCGATTTTGGTTGAAACACTTCAAAAGAAAATATGGTGAATATTTCATATGGACTACTTTTACGATGCCTTTTCAGTCTACTTGGGCCACTAATCTATATGCTTCAAGAAAAAAGCCTGAACATTCTACCTCGCATCACCTTTCGAAGTATCAGAAATCTCTTCACATCACTTTTTGTGTCCCATGAAAGAAAGAAGGATGAGTAAATGACAGAATTTTCGAAAGTTAACCAGTTGGCCAATCTTAAAAGTGCACAATTTAAATATCCAAACAAAACCTGCTGTGCTTTTAGATTTTAACCCACACAAACAATGGCGTCAAACAGTCAGAAGGGTTATTCTAAGGTGTGCACAGCAAAGACCTGAGGGAGAAATTAGATTCTCTTCAGAACGTGCAGTGTACTCGGATAACTGTACCAGATCTGCGGTGTTCCAGTTTCCCTCCACACCCACACCCACCAGCCCAGTCACCTCAGGAATGCAGAAAGAGCACTCTTACTGTGCTGTTTACACAACAACAGAAATGTCTAAAACTTAAACTCTCAAAGGCCTTGTTTGTACTCACTTAGAATAGATTAAGCATGCATACACAATGATTCTTATCTTTTTTCACAGTATCCATTGAGCACATGAAGCTGAATACTGGCATCACATCTTCTATGTACAGGGTGATAGTGTTGATCAATTTACGACATCGGCACAAAAAAACAAAACTATCCTTATCACAGATTTAGCACATAAAGCGACAAGAAAATCAAGTGTTGTTCACAGTATGCATTGATTTTCTGGTCTCACATCAGACAGCCTTAAATGGCTCACTTCGTCTTTTCTTTGTATACTGCAACAAGCTGCTATTTATGTGCACAGATAGCCATTTGTCATGCAGCACGACAGGAAAAAGGAAGGTAGCTGAGGTATCTCAGACTTCGAAAAAAGTCACAAGGCTAAAAATAAAATGCAAAGCACCTCAAGACAGAATAATAATAATCTACAACTAAAGTAAGCAGATTAGTACTCAGAAGTAAGAATAAGTTTACCTGCTAAGGCAGGATCGGCACACCATCTTCTCCACACCTTTGTTTTTGTTTCTCTCCTTTCCTCTTCTTCTTCAATTTACATTTGTAAGATCCGTCTTCTGTTGGTCTTCGTTTTTCTTTAAATCTCTTTTCCTTCTTCGGTCTGCTTAATGTCTTAGACAGGCTTCAGTCCTTCGCCACTACCGCTCTTCTACCTATAGCTCAAAGTTCCAGCTCTGACAGTTGTTGCTCAAGCCAGTGTGTGCGTGTGTGTGTGTGTGTGTATGTAGGCGGGTGTGTATACACGCTACAGCTTTGTGCCAGTTTCAGCTTGCCTGCCTCCCCTGTCTGCATTCATTTCCTGTTCCAGCACACATCATAGCTTCAGAAGAGTGAGACAGTTCTTAACAGGAAGAGAGAGAGAAAGGAAGATGAGGGTATGGTTCAACTGAATCATTAGGAAGAAAAAACTCCCAATTATTAACCAGTTGCTATTGCACAAAAGCAATAAAGTATAACTCTGTTAACTCAGACAAGATGATGTTCCTTATCAAATAGGTGGATCTGTCTGTAACAAGGGCCAGACTCAGAGAAGCGCTGAAGATCCGAATGCAGCTTTATTCGCATACACAATGTGGTCAAGACATTCAAGGTCCAAATACCAGCAAACAGTAATATCCAAGGCGAAACAGAATTGTAATCCAGTATGCAAGTAATGGTCAGGGCAGGCAGTGAAACATACATAAAAACACAGGTAACAGTCCAGGGTCAAAATCCACGAAGGCAATCCAAAGTAACAAATGAAAACAAGGCTATGGCAATGGCAAACAGGGCAGGACAATGAACATGAACTAGCCTATAAAAAGCAAGGGAAACGCTTGTTAGAGTCCACGTACAACAAAACAATACTTTGCGACTTTCTGTTTGGCAGGCTCCCGCTTAAATGGCCGCCAAACAGGAAGTCACTGGAGAGGAAGCTGAGGGAGCTGCGACAGTCAGTGCAGACGTGAGAGCTCCCTCTGCTGGCTTGGCGTTACATTTCCCCCCACTCTAAGGGTGGCTCCCGACACCCAACTGGAACCCAAATGTCCAGGAGCATTGATGGTCCTGGGGGGATAGGGGGGCCAGGATCGTGCAGGGAAAAGTGCAGGGAAAAGGGCCTGAAGCATGGAGCCTTGAAGGTCCTGGACCGTGGAGCAGTGGCAGACAATGGCAGCATGGGGGACCTGAGCCATGGAGCATTGAGAAGGGAGCACAGAGCCATGGTGAGGCTGGCAGAGCAGAGCATCCATAGTCTACCTCCTTGGCCGTGAGTTTATGGGGTGCCTCATGGTCTTAAATTTCTGGCTGGCTTCTATGGCTGAGACTGGACAGACCGTGAGTATATGGATGGGCTCAAATTCCTGGACGGCCTCCATGGCCGTGACAGGACAGACAGTGAGTTCATGGCCGGCCTCCGTGACCTCCAGAGGTTCTGTGACGGCCATCTTGGTCGGAGACTCAGGCGTGGGTATGACGACCATCTTGGCCTCAGAGTCAGGCGTAGTGGCCATCTTGGTCAGGGACTTAAACGTAAAAGCCATTTTGGCTGGGGGATCAGCCATGGCATTCATCTTGTCCAAGGACTCAGGCGTGATGGCCAGTTTGTGCATTGGCTCTTGGTTGGCAGCCATCTTGTGCAGTGCAGAGGACAATCCAAAGTAACAAATGAAAACAAGGCTATGGCAAACAGGTCAGGACAATGAACATAAACTAGACTATGAAAAGCAGGGGAAACGCTTGGTAGAGTCAGCTTACAGCAAAACAATACTTCACGACTTTCTGTTTGGCATGCTCCAGCTTAATTGGACGCCAAAGGAAGTCACCAGAGAGGAAGCAGAGGGAGCTGCGACAGTCAGTGCAGAGGTGAGTGCTCCCTCTGCTGGTTTGGCGTTACACTGTCTCACTCTCTGCAAATATGTTACTATGTGGTTGTGCCTCATCAACAAATCAGGTCACTGGAAAGTTGGTGGGTGAAATCAATTAACAAAACCAGAAAATAGGAACACATGACTGAGACTACAACTGAGAGGAACTACTCTGAAATAGTTTTATCACCTGCAGAAGGTTTCGCTTTCATCGTTGTTCACTCACGTGAGTACGCATTTCTTGGCATCTTTTCAGTCCTGGTGCGCAGTACAAAGGTATTTTTAGGCTAGCCTGACTCTCAGAGAGATTCCCTTTAGTCCCATTCACCACTAAATGAAAAACATCAACTATTGCAAGAGCTTTCCATGCAGTTTCTATGAATAACTCCCAGTGGTTGATTCACACCCATTTGGGCTCTGGTGGTTTCATCCCTCCCTTCTAGTTTGCACAACCTCTGATCACTTTTAGGCTGCATAAAACTGAACTACCGCTAAATATAATTACTAAGAAATCTCATATTGAGCACTGAGGGTAAAACAGAAACCCAGAGGTTACTAATCACCCTCAGATTTGTGAGCGGGACAACATGCCCCACCCAGAAAAAAAGCAAGCATGTTTTCAGGGTGGGGCAAGAGAAGATTTACTGATGCCTTTGGACTCTGTACTTTCAGTGATGTTTTATTTGGGCATGCTCTTGGAATGCTGTCCTGGAATAAAAGGTTAATATTACATGTTTTTTGAATAAAGAGATGAATCAGCTGCTGTTAGGTCATAAAATAATGTTTTAGTTACTCATGGATGTTTACTGCACACATAATGGACAGTTTAATGTCACATTTTGCATTTAGCGTGGTTGTAAACATGGAGGCCCGGTTTCACAAACGGGGCTTAGCTTAAGCCAGGACTAGGCATTAGTTTAATTAAGATATTTAAGCAACTTTT
>JAUCNO010000710.1:3139086-3161889 GCA_032353835.1 Enteromius viviparus | reverse complement strand
CTTGATTAATTTACATCACAAAAAACACTCCGTCCAAAATTCATACCTCCGTTTTTAATCGGCACTATTTTCCTTCCGTTTCCATCAATCCGCGCTGCTGTCAACACTGCGCATGATCCGATCCGCTGTTCCATAGTGTTTACACACTCGAATGACAACGACGTAAAAACTTAAAAATTAACAATGGTGCGAACTTGTAAATTCCCCGGTAGCTTTATTCAGATAGCTAGATATTCAGATTATATATTCAGATAGATAGATTGACATTCAGATATTCAGATTAGACAGATAGACATTCAGATTAGATATTCAGATAGATAGATAGACATTCAGATTAGATATTCAGATAGATAAACATTCAGATTAGATATTCAGATAGATAGATAGATAAATAAATAGATAAACAGATTAGTTATTCAGATTTGATAGATAAACATTCATATTAGATATTCAGATTGACCGATATTCCGATACATAGATAGATAGATAAACAGATTAGTTATTCAGATTTGATGGATGGACATTTAGATTAGATATTCAGATAAGATAAATAAACATTCAGATTAGATAAAAAAAAATTATTTGATTTCTTTTCACATTTTTATTTATTAAAACTAACATAAAAGTATGATCTTGTTATTTTTTTCTTTTACTTTGAACAAAAATGGAGCTATACTTCACATATCTTCTGGTGTTTCGTCTTAGCAGCAAATAAAACAAAAAATCCTTTATAATCAAAACTGGCTGTCCTGAGGAGACACAACAACAAGCCTCCATGGCGCAGTTTGAGGGAGAACGGAGGGACTGACAGGAACCAGTGGCGCCGGAACGAGGAGATCAACTGGTGTGAGAGGAGGTGGGAGAGGAAGGCTGGGAGGGGACACAAGATTACAGGAGATGTATGGAAACAGCGGAGAGTCAAAGAAGCTGGGTACCACCCCCTCTCCACACCAGTCAATCAGATCTACCTCAGTTGTATCAACAAGTTCCTTATAAAATAGTCCAGGGCTCAAGTCATGCTCACCCTCAGCGGTTGCAATGCGGGCGGAGTTTCCCTCAGAGCCAACTAGGTCCACAAGAACCCCCTCTGTGAAGGACACTGCTGCCGGCTCTGGAATCTTGGCAGATGTTGGGTTGAGGCTGTGGCTCTGGAAGTGCAGCGGGCTCTGGAGGGTGCTCTTGCATCTTTGTACGTCTCTAACGACATACAAAGATACAAGACATGGGGCATGGATTTATACACAGACTAATCAGAGACTAAAGACAAGACACCTGGAACACACAGCTGGCAGAGGATCAGCACTAATGGCAGGGGCGGAGTAACAGATTAGGTAGAGACATGAGGAAAAAGGTGTGTAAACAAACAAAGAGCACATGGAACTAGACATCAACAGAAACACAGGCATATGACAACAGACAAGACACAAGGCAACGCATACGGCGTGACATAGCCCTTCCCCAAGGCGCGCCTTCCAGACGCAAGAGAGGAAACATCAAAAGAAAAAAACAACGTCTTTAAGGGGGCCGAGGAAGGCAGAAATGCCCACTAGGGAAGAGCAGATGGCGGGGATGCCCACCTGGGCAGACCAGACGGCAAGAAGACCCTCCAAGGCGGATCAGACGGCGGAGACGCCCACCAGGTTGGAGCAGCTGGAGGAAATGCGCTCCAGGGCGGATCAGATGGCGGAGACACCCACCTGGGCAGAGCAGACGGAGGAAGCGAAGTCCACGGAGGATGCGAAGTCCACCTGGGCTCACCAAAAAGCGAGGATGATCTCCTGGTCTGAACAGAAGGCATTACCGCCCTGCAAGGCGGAGACAACGATAATGCCCTCCTGGGCCAAACAGGCAGCGTTAGCGCCCTCCTGGGCCAAACAGGCAGCGACAGCGCCCTCCTGGGCTGACTGGACTAAGAGGCCTCCATAGGTTGAGCAGCCACCAATGGGACCTCTAGAGACTCTACGGCTGGAACAGACATCTCCAGAGGTAGTGCAGCCACTGGCGGACCCAACGGAGTCTCTGAGCCACACACAGGATCTGGAGGCTTGGGCCATGGGACCTCACAGTCTTCATAGGGCTCAAGTGAATCGTACGCTACCACCGGTTCTGGCAAAGCTCTGGCGAATCTGGCCACAATGGATCCAAATCGCAGACCAACACTTCAGGATGCGGCTCCACGGACCGTGATACAGGGCATGATTGCCGTGACTGGCAGGCTAGGAACCGCAAGGATGGGTGACAGTTCTCCGGGCTGTGAAACCGGGATCGACTGGACATGACAGGGAACTGGAAACTGTGAGGGCCTTCGACAGCTCTCCTGGCTGCACATTCTGAACTGACTGAACAAAACACGGCCCCTCTCGCCGTGTAACGGGACTAATACTTGTTGGTTGAGGGCTTGACATCGCAGGATTACATGACTGCTCACCTGGCTGCACAACCAGCTCCGACTAACTTACACACGGCACCTCTTGCCGTGATACGGGGTTAAAACCCGTCATTTGTGGTTTTGAAACCGCAGGGGAAGAAGACTGATCTCCTGGCTGCTTAACCGATACCGATTGGACTGAACACGGCCCCTCTCGCCATGACACGGGGTTAAAAAACGTTATTTGCGGGTTATGAGCCGCCGGGATTTATGACGGTGCTGGCAACCGTAATGGCGGATTGGCATATGCAGAGATGTCCGCATTCAAGAGGGTGGAATGATCGGGTGAATGAAGTCCCAGCCTGTGAACCTGAACTGTCATGAGACAGGAAAACACAGCCGATTTCCATTCCAGATCTCGCACGTCCGGAAGCTCCATGGGACTAAACTGGCTTGCCGTACTCCAAAACACCGCAGCGAGGACGGAGTTCTAAATCTACAAAATCTTAAGGTTGATAACAATAACTATATTTGTACTATAACTATATTTAACTATATTTAACATTAAGAATGTTTTTTAGAACTGTATCTTTATTGTTATCATGCTTGGTGTGAATGGACCTTTAGCTTAGTTTAAAAAAGAAGACTTATAACCTTTAAACTACCCTTCAAACTATTGCAGAGTTTCTTGTCAGGCCCACATTTAGTTTTTTTCTAGTTCCTCCTCTGCTGTGTGACGCATCTCTGCTGTGTTTCTGACCAGCGCTGGCTCGTGTCCATCTCTGCAGGGCTCTGGCTCCAGGCCACTATAATGCAACACTTGTTAGCAGGCTCGTCACGCAGTCAAACAATCCCACTGTAACATTGTGCTGTAGAATCTGTGTTCTAATGATCTCCAGATCTTACACCACTTACTACAGTTATAATCAGCATTCCTGCAGTTGAGACAGCAGAGTGTGACTATCAGGAGTGTGATTCCTGGGGAATGCATTAACTGGTAAAAGGCACACCTTCACTACAACGTAAGTCGCAGCAGTACTCTACTGACTCTGTGGATGTGAATGTTAACTACTCTGGGCATCATCCTCACTGCAAAACTGCATTCAGCCGTAATCAAATACTAACTATGAGGTCATATAACACTTCGTTTTTCTTAACCAGTTGACTCATACTGAAATTCAATCAGAACATTTAGATATACAGCTATGTGAAAAGAGGATTTAGGACCAAAGAAATCATTGATGTCAGACAACTGGATATGTCTGTCTGATTAAAGGCTGGAAAACACTTTGGCTCAGTTTGCTGAATGCATCAATGCTAGCTGCCAAATGTCAGTCCGTTTGCAGACTTTAGGCAGTCATTGATTTAGTGTTTTAGTTTATTTAGTAGTTCATTGATTTTTGCAGAAAATCACATATAGTGCATGATGGGCACAGGCATTTTTCAAGCATGTTTTTTGTTTTGTTTTTTGAGCCAGTTTCAGTCAACTTTGTTTTCATTTCTCACGGATCTCCTTGCAACAAGGTGCACACTTCATGTATTCTCAGAACGACCCAAGACGTCTGTTCAGATGCAGTTTTTAAGGAGCTTCACAAGCTAAAAAGTTTTCTCAGCTTTAATTTACCATCCTTCACTATCATGTTTACAATTGGTACAGAATGCTGGCCCTGTGGTAGCTTCAGTGGTTACCTGTTAATTTTAAAGTTTTACTTTTTGTATTCATGGTCTTGCGCTTATTTAAATTTCAGATCTTCTCTATTTGTATTTGCCAATGTTCCCAGAAGTTACTGAATGCCCCCAAATGTTAAGAGAATACTTGAGTCTAAATACTTAGTTGATATTTCTGGTGTTTGGGCTGTGCAGCACCTTGCTCAATACTCATTGTTTTTAAAGGGGCTATATGTGTCCCTGGAGCAACAAAACCAGTCATCTACAGTAGCAATAGCCAACAATACATGGTATGGATCAAAATGATCAATTTCTTTTTATGCCAAACATTAGTAGGATACTAAGTAAAGATCATGTTCTGAGAAGATATTTAGTAAATTTCCTACTAGAAATATATCAGAACTTCATTTGGACAACTTTAAAGGTGCTCTTTTTAATATTTCGATTTTTTTTGCACCCTTAGATTCCAGATTTTCAAATAGTGGTATTCAGCTCAGTTTCAAGATTTAACCCTTATGACTGATTTTGTGATCCAAGGTCGCATACAAATAAACTTCAGCTTGACCAGGCATAATCTCCTCCAATACCTTCCTCAGTCTTCTCCTCGCAGGGTTGAGCTGCCGATTAAAGGTGACAGTGCAGTCGGGTTCCCAATGGATTTCAGCACATGGAAGTTCGAGTTCGCCCAAAGCCGTCTCCCTCAGACCAGAGAAATCCCTGTTGGACACGGTCAGTCTGAGGGTACAGGACTGGAGCTCCTCGGCTGACCTCACCTGAAGCTGGAAGACCTGCACCGGAGCCTCCGGACCGAGGCTGTGCCTGCGCTTAGAGCCGCCTAGAATCGGCGCGAGGCATATCGGAGACAGACAGGCCTTCACCGTGGTTCCACTTAGTTTCCTAGAGCCTTGGTACAGATCCAGGACGGTGACGGTGAGTCTGCCTTCTGTAGGAGAGTAAAGAAGCGTGAAGTGAAGAGAGGGTGTGGTTTTGCGAGAGCCAGAGCCATAATATCGGCCGCTCTCGGCGCTGAGCTTGCTGCTTTCCGAGACATTATCACTGCTTTTACGACCAATCGCCCGGCGCGAATTCCCAACCAGGCTGAGTTTAGGAATGCTTGGCAGCGAGGAGCGACTACGGACAGGTTTGGAGGCTTTGTAGGGAACAGCAGGGGAGCTGAGCCGCCGTAGAGAGAAACGAGACTTCGTAGGATGAGATGGTAAAGAAAGATCGTCTTCTGAGGGAGTCGAGCTGCTGTTCAGTGAGGGATAGTCCAGAACGTCTCCGTCCAGCTCTTCGTACTGCTGTTTGATTGGCAGAGTGTTGATAGAAGGGGAGGGGCTTAGAGTCACCGTCACATTATCTGCAGGTAGAGGGGGTAAGGAAAGCCCCGCCTCTTTGTCTTCCAAGGGGCGGAGCTTCTGATGCCAGCAGCAGACGATGCAGCCAATCACCAGGCAGAAACAGAGAACGGCCAGGCCAACAGCCAATAAGATTTGGAGATGCACTAGAGAAATAAACCAACAAACACACACAATTAATTTAAAGATGATCATTTAATAAATTTAAATAATTAAAATTCAACACCAGCATCATGATTTAAAGTACCAGGGATTACATGAACTGATAAATGTGACCCTGGACCGTAAAGCTAATCAGCAGCAGCACATGTAGATTTGTAGCAATAGCCAACAGTACAATGTGTTAAAATTATACACTTTTCTTTAATGACAATCTTTAGGATAAAATACCATGTCACTTGAAGACATTTTGCAAATTTTATACTGTAAATATATCAAAACTTCTTTTATGCATTGCTAAGAACTTCATTCGGACAATTTTAAAGGTGATGCTCTCAATATTTAGTTTTTTGCTCCCTCTGATTCCAGATATTCTATCTCTATTAAATATAGTCTTATAATAAGCCAGACATCAATGAAAAGGTTTATTCAGATGTCTTTATGTATTGACTCTTATAACTGTGGTGGTGTGGTTTAGGGTCACCAATTATTTGGATGCAATGTAAGTCGCTTTGCATAAAAATGTCTGTTAAATGCAGAAATAATAATAATATCTAAAACCACAGCTGAATATATTTACAATCAGTGTTAGGAAAGTTACTTTGCAAATGTAATTGGTTACATATTACAAGTTAATATATAATATGTAATAAGTAGTGTAACTGTTTCAATTACTTTACATTTGATTGCTTTGTTTTTGTTGTAATCTTTGCTATGACAGGAAACACTGGCATCTAATAATGCTTTGGGAAAAAACTAAATTCCTTTAACACTGATCTCATATTTTAGAGATGTTAATGTAATCAGGGTTAAAAAATATTCAGATGCAGTCCCCTTAACGGTTTCATAAATGACTGTACTTTAATTAGAAACATTATTTCTCAGCAGTTGTAACAGATTACAGTTACATTTATTACATTTTGTAATCCCGTCACATGTAACTAATCTCTAACACTGTAAATATCATGGCACTTGTCTGAAAATGCTGCAGCACGATTTCATTAAACTCATCACTAATTTAAATGACTCACATCAGTTTGGTCGTGCCGCCCACCTCTAGAGTATACTAGAGCAATAAGAAATACTCTGCAGGAGTGCACTAAGACATCTCCCTGTGAAAACTGTTAAGCCGAGGGCTTGTTTACTGCTCTTCTGTCTGTCCGAATACAACTCTTCATTCCTGATCACATTAAGGAGCAGAGGAAATGACCATGGGTTCTAATCAGCGACACGGGCATCATCAGTGATCAGAAGCAGAGCTGATGTCAAACCACAGACGCTGACAGCTCATAATGACCTGTATGCATATAACTCATTTAATCCAATCAATAACAGTCAACTATGAAGTCACATAGTTCAACTGTGGCTGACCTTCTATATTTAGGAAAATCTCTTATGTACATATTTGTGAAAATAAAAACAATTTAAATTTAAATATGTGCTTTAAGGTGCTGCTTTTGTCTTAGTGAACTGTAAGCATTGCATGTAGTATAAAAACCCATCACTCCTCATTATTATATGTGCCTCACGTAATTGTGCACATAAAAACGAATTTATTTGAAACATCTCACTTTTAAATGATTGCTTTAAGGTGCTTTTGTCTTAATATGGTATTGCATAGTATAAAAGCTCATGCATGACATGAAGCCCGTCTTCCTCACGATTATCAATAAACCAAACAAGAATTGTATGCTAAACAATCAATAAAACATCTTGCACAAAAACAGAGAGATGTTTTTCTTACCTTCAAGTTCCATTTGCTGACTAACTAGTGATGTCTGATCCGCGGTCATGCTCTCTATTGAGTGCTCATACACTAAACTCCGTTCACGACTCCCTGCGCGTTCACAGACAGGACCTGGCTCTATAAATCAGCCGATGCGAACGCGCGCCATTCATGCACGCTCACCGCTGCGGAGAAATCGATGCGGTTCACCGTTGACGCGTGACGAGATTATTTGAATTAGTGAAGCAATGCACTCAAATCCGGCGAGATTATAAATAGAATCGTCATATTTATGTTATTTCCGCATTAAATAGATTTATGCTCGGTATTATGAAAAAGTGCTCAAAAATGCCAGATAAAAACAGAAAATCGTGGTATTGACACGCAAGAATGGACTTTGGCGTGCATATACAGTAATAAGCAGTTTTCTCGCGCATGCTACGCATCTACACCTTAAACTCTTTGTCTTTCATATGCACGTCAAACTCTATTATTATTGCGTAAATGCATTAAAGAGCAGGAAATAGATACACTTTGTAGCCTATATGCATATCCCAATATTAATTAAACTTTATCCCTCCAATGCAATAATGGTTGAAACTAAAAAAATAGCTCTGTATTGACTCTTCCCATCTCCTCTGATTACACAGAAGTGTAAATACAGCGGGTTTATCACAGTATCATTGACTTCCGGTAGGTCTGCACATTACATTTCTGCTGAACACAACATTAATTTCCAGATGGGTCATAAAAAGTCTGATCTCACCCAAACGGAGCAAAGCCAAGCCCAGCATTAAATCAAACAAAACGCTACAATTGCAACTAATGTTTACTTCCATAAATGTGATGCATTTCTGAAATCCAGCTAGGAAAATTATCATTTTATTCAACTTGGAACTTCAAACATCTTGATTATATTGCACAAATGATGCAGCACCATCTAAAAAGAGTACCTGACATTTTATTAAGATGCATTCCATTACGATTCCATGTAAACTCATTTTAAATAATGTTCAATGCATATTTTTGCTCCTGTGTCAGATTAAACTACAGGTGAGCAAATTAAGTAATAAAATCTATTCATTCAGGAGGTGACATCATCTTTATCACTCTAAGTATACACACACACACATCATTTTTCTTAAATGACACTGCCTGACTTTATGAACATCCTGCACATTTCCTGTATAAATAAGTTATAATAAATAAAGATGAGAGTTTGAGCTTGACCAGATCAGATCACTGAAACTCTATTATAAGCTTCCATCAAATTACGTCCTTAATTCACTACACGTATTCATTTTTAATAGGGGAGTTGAAAAGGTTCTGCGGAACAGGAATGACCCGTGGGAGCTCCTACCTTCCAGGTGTCGTTTGCTGATGAGGACGAGGAGGAGCATCCAGGTGAAGATGAACAGAAGAAACGCCTCGATCAGGCCTTTACAGAAGAAGAAGAGCAGAGACACACAGACAGGCTGGACGTCACGGCCGTCCTTCGTCAGCTCCTCTCATCATGTCACCGCCCACAGGTTTTTGGATGCTTAATCTGAGTCGTTTGTGACACACATCTAAATAATAAAAGCATACTTTTATTATTTAGAGAGTAGCTCTCTCTCTCTCACTCTCTGGCAGGTCTGGCATGAAATTGCAAGCTTGTTCTATTAAATCTGCAGCTGAAGGATGGCTCTTTGTGGCAGTGCTCCATTTTGGGGGCTTCAGTGCAGTGATGTGCAGCTGAGTTTACTTTAGTGTTAATTCAGTCAGCTATTTTCAATTTTAATCAAAGTTAGTTTTTATCGTGTTCAGTCCACTTACTGATTTATTATATACAGGTGAATCTCAATAAATTAGAATGTCGTGGGTAAGTCCAGTCTCGAGGTGTTCTGAGGTCTTTGGGAGGTGGATCTCTTGGTGACTGGCCAGCACCTCCTCAGAGACTCGGAGGACAATGCCGTGGACAGTGCGAGGCATGTCAAATACTCTGGAGACCCCTCTGTATGTTGTACTGGACTGGACACCCCATCACTTTTCATTCACTTCTCATAAGATCCTGCAGGACTACCAGGGCTCCCTGCTCAGCCCAAAACCATTAAAACCAGTCTGGCGCTGACAGATTCAGCTGGTTCTGCTCTGATGTGGGGAAGAGAAGAAAAAGAGAAATTGTTTAGAGCGGTGACAAACTAAATTGGAACTGAAATATTGAGATACTTTTTTAGTTAAAAACTAAAATTAATTTTAGTCCCCATACCACAATAGGGAAAAACTACTGGTCATACTTAAAAACTAAGCCGTAGGGAAAGTTCAACCAAAAATGGAAATTCCAAACCTGGAACAACTTTTCATTTATTACAGAAATTTTATTTTTGAGTGAAATATCCTCTAATTAAAAGTATTATCTTGCAAACTGCAATATACTTAAGGTATTTTGAGTAAAAATAAAGGTATAGGCCTACAGTAAAAAAAAGTGTCAGAATGGTGTTGTATACTGTCATGATCTGCTGGAAGTGCCAGCTTGACTTCCAGCCTCCCTGTTGTATGTTGTGTTTTTCCACTCCTTGTATGTCCTGTCACATGTGCTCCTTGTCTCCACCCACCTCATGTGTTCCCCTATCAACTAATATGTTCTCCTCCCCTTCATGTCGTTAACCTCTGTATTTACACCCCCCTACTTCCCAGTGTTCCCTGCTCATCATTGTGTATGGTTCGTCCTACCTCTGTAAGCATTTCCCTGAGTGTTTCTTGTCTTTGTTTTTGTTCTTGGATATCCCCTGCCGACCTTGCCTGTTTCTCGACGTCTGATTACTGTTTCTGCTCTTCACGGACTCTGTATGCAAATCGCCTGACCTCCTGCCTGGTATCCGGATTTCCAGATCAATCAAAATCCCTCGCGGTTCCCGAACCACTAAAGTTGGGTTTCAGTCCAGTTTCACGGCGTCAGGGGCCGTGCTCAGCTCACTCGGTTCAGGTATCACAGCTAATGGAGCTGTCACCCATTCTAGCGACTCCTACTCCGCTAGTAATGGGTTCCAACACCATTCCACAGCGAGAGGGGCTGTGTGGTGTCCGGTCGATTTCGGTGTCACAGCCAAAAGAATGGTCATACATGACGGCTTTCTGGGACCCGCAAATGGCCGGTTGTGGCACTGTAACACGACAAAAGGGGTCGTGTTTGGATCAACCAAGACCAGTTACACAACCAGGAGTTCTGTGCCAAGTCGGTTCCAGTTTCTCAGCTCGAGGAGCTGTCATCCGTCCGAATAAACCCTGAAGTACTAGCAACCGGCCCTGTCATCACGCAGCGAAAGGGCCTGAGTGGTGTGCAGTTTGGCCCGGCTACGCAATCAGGCGCCTACCGACAGTTAGGGGGGCTGTCATCCACTCCGATGATTACTGAGTTGCCCGTGAAGGGCGCCAGCACCATCATTTATCAAAAGGGTCCAAGTGATGCGCACCCCGTCACCGAACAACAACTAGAGGAGCTGTCTACTACGCCGGTGACCCCTGAGACGCCCATAGAGGGCGCTGTTCCTATCACTCAGCGCGAGGGGCTGAGTAAGGCTCAGTCCATTTTCAAAGGACAGCTAGGAGAGTCTGTCACACCAGAGGTTCTCGTGACACCTGCAGAGGACGCTGGCACCATCACTCAGTGAGAGGGGCTGAGTGACGTTCAGTTAGGTATTAGGCCACAGCTAGGTGAGCAGTCTGCCCTTCCTGCAATCCCCGTTTTACACATGGCTAGAACCCCCAGAACCCATATGCAGTCCGGAGATTTCCTTGGGTCCGACAGAGGCTGCACAACTTCTGAGGAAGTCGGCTTCGGCATTCGTTTCCTCAGAATCCCCATTGGTGGCTGCATTACCCAAGAGGGTCCCCAAATCTCGGCTCGGTTGTGGGCAAGGGGTTCGGTCATCTCCGTACGGCTCTCACAGGGCACAACGTCAGGGCAGTGGCGAGGGCGAGAACCTCGACTGCTGGACCACGGTGGGCACGCCCACATCATGTCTGGTCTCGAAGGGCATATCCATTCCCTGTCTTGTCTCAGAGGGCGCATTCACGGTCAATAGGGCATTTTAGGGCTATATCATTTGTCACAGATACAATATTGTGTGGCAAGGAACCAAAACCCCATCCATGAGAGAATGAAGAAGAAAACCTTGAGAGAACCAGGCTTAGTTGGGTCCAGTTCTCCTCTGGCCGATGCCCAGCACCTAATTTTTTTGGGGTATAATGTTATCTGCTGGTGTTGGTCCATTGTGTTTTTTGAAAACCAACCTTGCTGCACCTGTTTTCTAAGAAATCCTGGAGCACTTCATGCTTCCTTCAGCTGAGCAGCATTTTAAAGATGCTGATTTCATTTTCCAGCAGGATTTGGCACCTGTCCACACTGCCAAAAGCACAAAAAGTTGGTTAAACGACCATGGTGTTGGTATGCTTGACTGGCCAGCAGACACACCAGACCTTAACCTCAGAGAATCTATGGGGTATTGTCAAGTGGAAAATGAGAAACAAGAGACCAAAAAAATAAATGTAAATGAGCTGAAGGCTCCTATAAAAAAAACCTGGGCTTTTTACACACACAGTAAATGAACATACAGTACTTTCCACTCTTACTAAAGACTTCTGTATTCTCTCTGCCTACATTATGAAAACAATGCTTGAGAAACTGCCTAGCTTTTGCAAAATTAAACAAATATTTACTTATGTCTTATAGATTTAGAATTGGCTGTATTTAAAGCCATTAGTAAAAGCCTATACACTACAGACCTGGGGTCTCTAATGATAGCCCTATTTATACAATTCTTCAAATAATAATAATAGCTTATTACTTCACACAACAAAAGCATATAATGGTTTTCAATACTTATATTTACTGAATTATATGTGTTATACAGTGTATATATATATATATATATATATACAAATTAATATAAATTATTTGGATATATGATGCTTGTGCAAAACTTCCAAAAGCATAAAACACGCATAACACGTTTTCTGTCGTTTAATTTATTTAATATTAATATGATTAACACAGTATGGATTAATTATTTTAAAGTGCTTTAGACTGCCCTCTAGCGGTGATGGGAACGATTTTTTTCCCCGAGTCATTTTTCAAGTATTGCTCCCTCGCTGCATATATACAGTATATGTGATATATATATGTAATATATATATAATCTATTTTTGATCTATATGTGTCCCTGGAGCACAAGACCAGTCTGAAGTCGCTGGGGTATATTTGTAGCAATAGCCAAAAATACATAGTATGGGTCAAAATTATTGATTTTTCTTTTTTGCCAAAAATCCTTAGTCAGTAAAGATCATGTTCCATGAAGGTATTTAGTCAATTTTTTTTTTACCGAAAATATATTAAAACTTAATTTTTGATCAGTAATATGCATTGATCTTCAGTTAGACAACTTTAAAAGGTGATTTTCGCAGAATTTCGATTTTTTTCTGTATTTTTTTAGATTCCAGACTTTCATACCGGTGTATCTCGGTCAAATATTGACCTATTATACATCAATGGGAAGCTTATTTATTCAGCTTTCACATGTATAAATCTTACGACTGGTTTTGTTGTCCGGGATCACCAATAATACGTCTTGCAGATGTAAATGCAGACGTCAAATAGATGTTTCCTAGATGTATGTGTGCTATTAGGGATATTGCTATAATGAACGATTCATTCCCCAAGACGACTCGTTCTTCGAGACGAAGTCGCTCTAGTAGCCTATTGTTCACCATCACAGCATCACTCTTCTTTAAATTAAACTTCGTGTATGAAGAAGTCGGATTTATAACGCAGAATTAAACAACCTGTCGCAGCCACACCGAAGATTCTGTAAATTGCTGTAACAATTGCCCCGCCTGTGTGTCTCACACACACACACACACACACACACGAGTCTGAGGAAGCGAGCTTCAGTTTGACAGATTCAGGATCCGCATCGGTCAGAACTCTCGAGCTAAGATGGACTGGACGCTTTGTGTGCTGTTGATGAGCATTTCATTTGTTACTTCAAATCTACATCCTCGAGTGACGGTGAACCAGGGTAAGTTACGTTTATTTCATCGGTTTAATCCTCAACTTTGCCGTTAAAGATAGATCGTGGTTTGTGGAATAGACAAGTAATAGATAGATTAATAGATTAATGTCATGCTTAGATCCAAAAGTGATTAACTCTGTAGTTCAAAATAGTAAAAATTTTAATGTAAACTCGATAAAAACGGTAACACTTTATTTCCATAGTCCACTTTAGACATTCTACTAACAGTAAGTAACTTTGTAACTCTATGTCAACTAGCAGTCATTAGAGTTATAGTAGAGAGATATCTCCTAACACTTTATTTTGAGGAGTCCACAACACATTAAACTGACTATCAGAAACTTATTCTACTAAACCTAAACCTACCCGGACAGTCTACTCTTTAACTCCGCTTTATACATAAGTTAAATAAGTCCTCACATCTTCGGTCAGACTCTCACTTCATTTTCTCGTGTATTTTAACAGAACTCTTATCTTTACTTCCACAAACCTCCCTCGTCTCTTATCTCAGCCTCACAGCTGTCTCTTCTGCATTTCTGTTCACTGCGTGTTTAACCAACACACACTTTATAACTTCTCTGTTTTAGGTATAACCAGGTTTTCTTTTGAAGACAAGAATATTAATTTAGTGAAGCTCGTTAGCACTTCTGGTAACAAAGAATTATGGGTCGGAGGAGAGAAAGTGCTTTATTCTATCCGCCCAACACAAGCCTTCAAAACCCATAAGGTACGGTCGTATTGATCACGTATACACAGTAGATCTCTGCCAAGAGAAAGATGCTATTTTACTTTTAACAGTTATGCAAGAACCTTTTGCCTTGCTAAACGTTTAAAACACTATATCTAAAAATATTTTAGCATAAGCAAGCATGAAGACGTTTGTAATGTTTGCTGTACTGTTTGCATCCTTGTTCAGGTGACTCTGTGTGACGAGAACGTTTCAGACAGCTCTGTAAGTATTAAAGGTGTTTATGCAGCACACGTGATTGTCACGTGTTTCACAGGATCAGGTTCTGACTGTTTAGTGTAATAATACTATATGGATGGGTTTTACTAGTTCTACTAATTCTTGTCATATCATCACAGTGCAGTCCTATGAGTTTTCCAGTTGTTATGAGAGTTAAAAATGATAATAATGTATAAGTTGCTAAATGTTAAAGCATTAAAACCCTAGATTATACCATAATACCTGTGGGAAACTTGTAGAGACTCATTTTATAAAGATAAACCTGTTGGGGGACTAGTTCACCACAGATGTCTGGTCAGACACACGAAGATGCAGTTCAGAGTTTCTTGATGCTTTATTTTCTCCACAATGTTTCCATTAATTTATAATAAATGTTAAGCATGTAAGTGCTGACAGTTGCTTTGGTGTATGGGTGTGTGTGGACTAGAACAAGAAAATGAGAATAAATGCAAATCAATAAATTAGATGAATTCGTACCTGCTAGTATTTACACAAGACACCAATCACTGTCACCTGCTTGAAGCTGGCGTGGGCGGAGCCTACTGTCTTAGGCCTTTAGGTCTTGGAGGGCCTTTTATACATTGCGAATGCTTTCCTGTCACATATCCACGAATAACCAAACTTGCGGTCTTTGCACTTGGCCACTTGGCTACTTAAAAGACATATTTCCTGTACTTGGCGCAAGTGTTCAAGAGACTGTGACGATCACAAGTGTCCATGTTAGTTCTCGCTGTTTTTTCTTCTTTAAAGGACTTACCACAAACACACGGGTGCAATGGCACTGTCACTACTGACTTTGATTTCTGAAATTAGGGCATGTAGAGTATATTTTGTGTACGGGGTTTGTTTAACTGAGAGCAAAATACAGCACTGTCAGAAGATTTGCGTTTAAATTTATTTTGACCTGGGACAGTCATGCACACTTCCTGTCAGGTGTGTATTTGGACAAAGCATAAGGTTCTGTGTGTTTACCCAGAACACACCGTTGCTGTGCATATATGAACATTGATATAAACAGTGTTGTCTGAGGTAGATTGTGATTAAAGGTCACTGACATCTGTTTAACTGTTGGTTTTCCCAGCACTGTCCAAACAGGATCTCTCTGCTGCAAGAAGGTGCTGATGGTCAGTTCCTGTTCATCTGTAGATCGTCCGATGGAAACACACAGTGCTGTAACTTGGTACGTACTGTTTTTAATGTGCATTTTCTTAACCTCATGTCAAAGGATGAAACTGAGCGAAGTGTTTTGTTCCAGACCTCCAGTTATTCTCTGATCGATTGCTTCATGTCAGAAAATTATGAGCCAGATGTTAAGGAGCCGTCGTTACTGGTCGGTAAGTATTGCACATTTTCATGAGTACTGTAACGCATGCATGATTGCACACATGAGTTAGAATAATGGCCGTTTCATTTCTTACTGAATATCTGTCATTTATAGTATTATCCACATCTCTAGCCAATGTTATCTGAAGAATGAGAGATATTTTTGCCCGCCCATCTAGAGATGAATAGTATATTGTTTACTACATAGCTGAGAACAGTGGAGTACTATTATGTAATATTTCTGGAGTCGGGAACATGCTAGTCACTAAACATTCCAACTTTTCCTCTCCGCTGCTCTTCTCAAAACAGATACAATGCAATTAGAAATGAAACTATTTTCTTCTCAGCAGGTAATTTCAATATATCGGGCCACTGTTCTTTGGGGTTTTTGAAGCAACATGTGCTGTAGAAATAGAGTAAACTCTAGTTATGAAACAGTGTTGCAGCATGGTTTGTTCTTGCAGTGGCTCAGGAAGCTGTGGAAGTGTTGCACTGATGCTCAAAACGCATTTGCATGATACCATTTATTGCTGATACTATATAACTGAATGTTAATGTTTAACTTGTAATAGACCAGCTAACCAATATGACTTTTTCTTATGTAGAACACAAATGCAGATGTTTAGCAGAATGTCCAAGCTGCTCTGTTCCTTGCAAGCTCGAAAAAGCACCGTTAAAAAGTATTTCATCACTAGTACACTTATGAAGCATTGCATGAGCGGACTGAATTAAAGTCTTATTCTCTTTTTGGGTTTCTGGAAAATTGTGCAGGATACAGTAACAGGTTTAAACTGTCATTTTTGGTTGAACTCGAGTTAAAGACAGATTGAAAATAGATTTTTCCCCTCATTTCTTCAGCTCAGTCAGTGGTTTGTTGATGAGGAACCAAATCGTTTCTGTTGGACTAGACATTTTCTATATATATATATAGATCTGTACAGACCCACGCTGACTTCTCTAGATCATATGTGAGTCTGGAGCACCTCGGGTTTATTTGTAGCAATACCCAAAAATACACTGTATGGGATATTAAGTAAAGATCATGGACCATGAAAATATTTAGTACATTTTTACTGTACATTTTTGATAAGTAATATGCATTACGAACTAAGAACTTAACTCAAAAAACTGGTGATCAAGAACAGGTGATTGTCACCCTTAGATTTTCAAATAGTTTTATCTCACCCGAATATTCTCCTTACATCAATAAAAGCAGCTTTCAGATGATGTACAGTATAACTCTCAATTTCGAAATATTGTACTATAATTGTTTATTGTATTATAGGTGTACAGTGTTGGGGTCAGATTTACTAAACAGGGAAAATCAGCATGAGCATCAGCTATGGAAGCGCTGACGGGAGTAAAAAGTTTAGCGGGTTATTTCCTGACAATGCTTGAATGAAAAAACGCAGATACATCTCTTCTTCATAACGACCGAGAGAACAGAAGCATCACAGCCGTGTCATCACAAAATGGGTTGAGACCTGCTTAAATAATTGCTAGAGCACAAATGATAGTAATTAAATTAAATGCTCTCCTCCCATAAAGGTTGCATCTAAAAGGGAATCACGTGCATATAATGTACATTAAGAGTCCACGGCTTTCTTGGAGAGAAGTTTTTTTTAGAGTGGGTTTGTTTGGTGCATCCCTATTCGCTGAATACAATACAGAATTGTTAATTTGTTTGAGAAACAGGAACCTGGCTGTTGTTTCAGGTCTTAAATAGATGTTAGCACAGTACTCTTTCCGTGATGTCAGGGTGTTAATCGGGGTGTGGCTGTGGGATAGTTAGGGTATTATCGGTGGTGCACAACCGTACAATCCACTGCACACCTCATTTTCATTGTTGTAAAAAATTGAAATCATTTTTTTTTATGACATGCAGCATGGTTGTCTTGTCTTTCAGGTAATATGCTGTACTTCACCAAGCCTCATAAGGGCTTATACAGGATAAAAAACAACAAAAATGACAACATTTGGTCTCATACGAGTCAAGCGGGTGAGAAATGAAACAATACTACCAACGTTTCACCGCATAAGGGAGAGATTCATTTAAATGATCAGAACGATGCTGTTTTGAGTCTAAGCAGCGCTGTTTTTTTTCTTTAGAGCAATCGTACCTGAAGCTGATCGCTGGTAAAGGACCACACGGAGATAAAGTTTATTCCTTCTTCACAGAGAAACAAAAAAGTAAAGACGGCGAATCTGAGGAATGGATCCCACGAGTCTCTCAGAGCTGCATGGTGAGAAGAATAGTGTAGAAATTACTGCAAAATACTATTACAGCTGAACTTTACCTAATCTGATAAAGATATCATTTACTCTCCATCAAACCTGTATGAATTTCTTCTGTGGAAAAACAAAAGGTTTGACAGTTATAAAATATAAAGTCAGTTATGGTGAAGTATGTATATATATTAGCCTGGCTTCCGCGACTCATAAGAGCTTAGTCTGGAAAAGCTAGGCGGGATTACCCTGCGTCCATCAGATGCCTCTGTACACTCCTGGACTAATCTATAACCACTCTCGTTTCGCATTGGTTTTCACTTTTTTGTGAACGTAAATGCTCTAAAACGGCAGCTTTGCCAGACTAACGTTGCTTGGGAAGTGAATGTAGCGTCAAAGGAAGTATGGGCGGGCCCAGGTTATATATTTATAGCTATCATATCAATTTTCACTTCAGATATATATATAAAAAGAAACAGAAATGATATGATTAAAATAAACGCCGTGAGAGTACTGAAATGAAGCACAGTGTGGTTATCACTTAAAGTTTTTATTAGTCTATTTGTCGGAAATCATCTGTCAGTAAGCAACACTAAACGCAGCACAATGCTCTTGTGTTTTGCACGTCTGTCTCTAAACACACTAAGTGTGAACACCTGAGTTTCCTCTGAGATCTTTGACCTCCTTTAATATGACAAGTGTTACTTCAGTAGAAATGAAAAGCACTGGGCTAATGGTAACACCTGCGTATTTAATAAAGATATTTCCCGCTATATTTTTCTATAATTATGACCTCATCTTCTGTTGTTAAAGCTCTATAATAAAAGTAGCATTTGGGATATTTTCAATTAAATTTCCGCAATTATAAAAATATTGATTCTCGGAAGATTTTTATAAATGTGCAGAGAAGCAGTCATCAGCAGCACGAGTGTATTTGTAGCAGTGGACAACAGTACACCGCATGGGTCTAAATTATACATTTCACTTTTATGCCAAACATCATCAGGATATTAAGTAAAGATCATTCTCATGTCAGTCCGAATCTGTATAACCTTCTTACATGGAAGAACAAAGGAATCAGATTTTTGCACACTCAAAAAGCACATAAAAGTGGTCTGTATGACTGAATGCATGCTCAATCTGTTTCAGAACGACAGAGGCGGATCTAAGAGTCAGCTTCAGAGCTGCTGGACGTCCATGATTTACACCCGTCTGTCCTGTGGGTCTGAGTTCACTCGGATGGTAGACTTGGCAACACTAGACACAGACAACGACACCAAAATTTATGTGCTTTTCAGAAACTATTGGTAAGTAACGTAATCGGATTACTTTTTAAAGTAACTAGTAAAGTAGTGCATTGCTTTTTCATTTAGAAGGAAATATCTGAGTTACTTCTTTAAATAAGTAACACCAGCTACTTTGTATTGACTGACAGCAGGTTGCCATGTTGAGAGAAATCAGGAGTAAATCAGTAAAGCATTACAAATAAGTTATTTAATCAGATTACTTGATGTAACTAGGAAAGCATTGTATAGCTTTTTTGATTTGCAAAAAAATGTAGCAACACCCGTTACTGACTGACAGCTCTTGGGTTGCCATGTTGAGAAAGAAGTGCAGAGTGTTGTTTCAGCAATTCATAAATGACCTCAGATTGTGCTTTCTTAAGAGTGTTTAACTTTCTTCCCTTGCATCTTATTCTTATTAATGCAATCCAAGACAGCAGCACATCTGAAAGGTTTGTTTGAGGCTTAATCGTTCCACTTTTGCTGTGAAAGGCTTTAACATTCAGCAAAAAAACTACTCTTTATATTAAAAACAAACAGGCCAGATGAGAAAGAGTAACCCAAAAGCATCATAACGCTTTACTTTTCATAAAAAGCAACACAATAGTTATGTTTTGGGGGGGGGAGTAATGCAATATCATGTAGCGTTGCTTTAAAAAAGTAACTTTCCCCAACACTGTCCTCAGTAGCTGAGAGTTCAAATGTTGGTAAATATCAACACAATTCAAGATGTGTCTGTTTAAAATGAATTTGCTGTCACTTCAGTGTAAAAAGCAAACATGACTTCCTGATGCTACGCTCCAGTCAGACGAGTGCTGGAAGCTCATGTGACAGTTTCACAAACTCTGCTGAAGTAAAGAGAAAGTGCAGCTGTAGTGTGTCTCGAGTGTAATGCTCTGTGTGTGTTTACAGGAACATGAGTGCTGTGTGCGTTTATAACATGACTGAAATCAGCAGAATCTTCAGTTCCTCAAACTTCAGCTCCAAGGTTCCTTTCAGTCACAGGCCTGGAACGGTAAAACCACATACTACCACTAGATATAAAATATAGCTTGCTGTTTGGTTGCAAAATGTGTCTATATTAACTCACAGCTCTTATATAAAGCTATGCAAAGATAGGCAGATGAACGGATTCTGAACGACGAATGATGTAATTAATTGTATTTGTGCAGCCCTGCCATAAAAAAGACATTAAGATAATCCCTGATGTACTTTCAGTGATGACATCATAGACTTATCAGTGTTTACTCAGCTGCAGATTAGTTCTTTAGGCACGGAAAGAATTAAGTTAAAACAATCCAACCCCTGACGAATCACATTACAACATCTATTGAACAGTGTAATAAAAACACAAAGGTGGACTGAATATGTTTTATGAGTAGCAGTACTACCTAAACAGCGTCTGATAGGACGAGGTCTGTAGCTCAACACCAGGGATTATTATCCTACCCTGTGTTCTAACACACTTCTGGTTTGTTTAGTGTGTGACGGACAGTACTTCTCTAAACACCGAAGTGCTGACCTTTATGAAGGATCGTCCAGAGATGAAGGATTTGGTGATGCCAGAAAACGACCCCCTGGTTTTCACACACCGCCATTACACTCACATACAGGTGGACCGGGTACGAGGCCACACCGTCCTGCTTCTGGCTCTAGGTACGTGAATTTAATAATCGGGGTTCGTTTAGGATTCTGCTGAATAGAGAGTTCAGGAAGCAGCTGCTGATGGAACAGAAAGTCAATTTTGCATAATCACAACTTTCATGGCCTCAGTGCAATAGTTCTGCCACAATCAACACTAATAACCTATTCCTAAATATAATGCTGTATTGTCAGTATAGACATCAACAGCATCCACCAGGACTGTACAAATAGTGTCTAATTCTACGAGGAACGATGTACAGTTAATTAATTTCTGTGAAAATGATCACAAAGCAGTTAATGTTAGTGAAGTGCTTCTCGTCAAACATCCTGTTTCTCTCGTAACAGTCAGTGTCATCTTGATATAAACCACTTTAAATCCTCCTATTGGTTTCATTTTGATGAGGAAATGCAGGAAATGCAAGACCAAACAAATCTACTGAATCATTGATAAAAAATGACGACTGATGCTGAATGCATGATAACTATGAGGAGTGCAACATGAGTTGTCTAAAAGTTTCAGATCCGAGTGAGCTACATACTAGCTAATATATAAGCTGACTTACTAGGTAGTTCCCTAAGCACACAGATCACGTCATGTCCTGTTTGTAATGTTTTCTCACAGAACGTGGAGGGCTTCATAAAGTGCTGGAAAAGCCTGTTTTTGTGATTGCGGAGTATCTGCCGTTTAAACAAGGGACAGACATCACCAGCATGCTGCTGGACGCTCCTGAGGTACGACACAAACCAACACCCGGAGTTTACTGTATATATAACGTGGAATATCATGATAAGTTTGGTTCAACTTGAAGAAATTGTGACAGCAATATATTACTAAACTAACTAATAATAATATCAAAACTTATTTTTAGAGGAATAAAACCACAGGTTTGAATAATTGAACTTTAAAAGTAAAGGTTTTGTTTAATTGTCATTGGCTTAAAGGATAAATTAAATTAATGTTTTAACCTTGACTCGATGACCAGAATTTCTGAAAAACAACACGTCACAGGCCTCTGTTTTTGTACAAATAAATAATTAATATGAATTCATTTAATTAGACATGCTTTCTGATTGTTAAAATTTCATTACACCATTAAAATAGAATCATTTATAATGAAATTTGTGGAAAAATAAAACGTATTTCGTAGGGTCCTAAAAATGTCATTTTTGTTCAACTTTTAGCCGCCACTTGTTAAATTGTATCAATTTACTGGTTGTTATTAAATTGATGACACCCAAATAAATAAAAAAAATCTAAAACTACAAGAATAAAGTCGTAATGTTACGAGATTAAAGTCGAAATACTACGAGAATAAAGTCGAAGTATATGTATTATAGTAGTCTACGTGCATTTGTAACTGACCCGTATTGAGAGAAAGGCACCAGATATAGGCATATTTGACTTTTATATCTTGCTGTACACTTAAAACAAAGAGGAAAAACAAATTAATTTGAAAGACAAGCTGTTTTATAACAAAAGAAACAAAGCAGAACATTATTGTGATTGCTGGGTGTGAGGCATGCTACGAATATCTATAATACAGCGATCTTTTCAGTAAAGAGCGTGAGCTACACATTACTGTAAGACACTTTGTGTTTCGCTATAAAACTGAAAGCTGAGACTGTTATAAAATTACTAAAGGGACTAGTCTTATTGCTATTGGGTGGCACACTCTAACAAATCCAATGGAAGACATGAAATATTGTTTCCTTAAGCTTATTTTCACCGCAAATACTACACGATATAATTTCTGCTAATAATCCCATATAAATGTCTTTTAGTTTATTAATAAGGGTTAAATAAGAGATCTTCAGCGCCCCCCAGAGGAATGTGGACTAAGTGTTTGAGCTGATGTTAAGTTCAAAAGCACTTTAATAATCATATTCTTGATATTATGCAGTTTTCGCGAGTTCTTAGATCTCATCTCAGTAACATCAAGCGGCCGCTTACAACATTCAAATATGCTTATATCTGGTGTCCTCTCAATCCGGCTCATTTACAAGTGCACTACACTAAATATTATATTTCGA
>JAUCNO010000710.1:3104841-3138986 GCA_032353835.1 Enteromius viviparus | reverse complement strand
GCAGAAAAGGGTCTAGCCCATGATCTACACACCTCGGTGTGCAGATCCGGGAAGAAAGGCAGGCTGCGGCGGGAAGGAAGCGGCCGTGGCCGGAGAAACCTCTCATCCAGCCGGCTGGTCGTTGGCTCAGCTTGCGGCGCCTCGGGCCAGTCAAGGCGGAGCTTCTCCACAGCGCGAGTCACCACCTCCATGAGCTCCTCAAACCGTGGTGACTGGGGCAGTGGCTGGATGTCCACGCTGACAACATCAACGTCCTCGGAAGAAGATGAGTGCCGAGCAGACTGGCTTTCGCCCCGTGAAGAAGTAGCCGCTCGCGGCGCTTCTTGCCTCGGGTTCTCCCTGGATCTGACAGACTGGAACGGAGAAAGAGGATCGCTCGTCTCCATTCCTTCTGCCAAATCCAGCTGTGATCCCCATGATCGCAGGCGCCGGTTCGCCTCAGCGACAGCGGGACCTGCACCACGGGGAGCGCTCACAAAAACTCCATCCGCAAACAGAGCTCTGCGAGACCGGAGAGTGGACATAGAAAGTCGCATGCATGCGGCGCAATCACCGCCCTCGAGCGCAGCTGCTGCATGCTCCTCTCCCAGACAAGCGACACATAAGGAATGTGTGTCCTGCGGCGTGAGAAAACGGCCACACGGCGAGGAACACTCCTTAAAACTTGAAACATTCATAGTAATTTTCTTACTTTCCTTTTCTTTCGTTCTTTTGCGTTGCTGGAGAGAAACAGAAAGCTGTGTACAGACTCACAGAGAGCGCGCTGAATGAATGAGGCTGCAGTCTGATTCACCTCAGGTGTTCTTAAGCACCTAGTCAGTGGCGTCACCTGAGGGTGCCGCACCTGACTCTAATCTACACGGATTTCACAGCAGATTCAGAGCGTGGTCGCGCCGGAGGCGTTCCCATATGCGTTTCGACGCAGTGTCTCGTTCCTTCAAGGAACAGGGGTTATATGCATAACCCTGAGACGATTTTATTCATCAGGTAAGCATTAAATTGGTCAAATGTGATAGACAATGCTTTTATAATGTATAAATATTTCTGTTTCGAATAAAAGCTGTTCTTTTGATAACTCCATTCATCAAAGAATCCAGATTTATTTATTATTTTAACATATAAAAGTAGCCTTGGTCGTTCGTCCACTACCTTTTGTACACCGGATAAAAACAATGCAGCTCTGATTTATTTTATGCATGTAAAATTAGATGTGCTTTTAATGTTTAATTTACATAATGTGCTTTTAAGTGCTTGTGTGTCGGTAAGAGCAAGACTCACACACAAGGTGAACGTTCAGCACATTACTTGTTTCCACTGCCGTATCTTGCTGGTTCAGCTGATATTTTCTTTGCACTGTTGCTTGTCAGAGAATTTAGTTCAACAGAGCCCATGTTCTCATCACGTGAATGTGCACCAAGGTTTAGATACATGCAGAGAGCTGCTAATTGTTAACTTAATTTTTTTTTTTCTCAGCAGGATCTTAACCTTTGTAAAGATATTTGCATCCACATCTGTATCAGTTCAACCATGAAAAATCTATAGTTTGCTACAGTTAATTAAACAGTTCAAAAAACGAAAAGTTAAAACTAAGTAATTTTCACAATCTCAAATTAAATTCCAAAATAATTCCAAATGCACAAAGCGGTGGTGTTACATTCCTGATTGAATCGTATTGAACAAATCTGTAATCTCTTTCTTTCTTCAGGCGAAAAGAAATTTATGTTTTTGACAAAAACATTCCAGGATTTTCCCCCATATAATGCACTCTATTGAGACCCAAACGTCCAAATGACAGTTCAAGGTCCAAATGACAGTTTCAGTACAGCTTCAAAGGGCTTTAAATGATACCACACGATGAATAAGGGTCTTATCTAGCGAAACGATCGGTCATTTCCAAAATAAATAAAAACGTTTAAGTTTTATGAGAACAAACGCTCGCCTTGCTCTGTTCTTTGATGCGCGTTGGTGACCTAACGTAATACGCAATAAGGTCAAGCTTTTTTTTTTTTTATTAAAGCATTTTAAACGATAAACTGACACAAAGACATATGAATATGTGTATATGGTACTTTTTCCGCACATTTGTAAACACTGACACGGTACTTCCGCCTACATCAAGCTTGACCTTTTCAACGTAATTGCGTATTACGTTATGTCACCAATGCGCAACAAAGAACAGAGCAAGCCGAGCGTTTGTGCTCATAACATTTTCTATTTATTTTGGAAATGACCGATTGTTTCGCTAGATAAGACCCCTATTCATCGTCTGGTATCGTTTAAAGCCCTTGAAGCTGCACTGAAACTGTCATGTGGACGTTTGAGTCCCAATAGAGTGCATTATATGGGGGAAAATTCTGGAATGTTTCCGTCAAAACCATTAATTTCTTTTCGACTGAATAAAGAAAGACATAGACATCTTGGAGGTGAGTAAAATATCAGCAAAAGTTTTTTTAAAAGTGAACTTCTCCTTTTAATGACTCCTTCATTGAGACAGGGATTGTTCTGCCACCTGGTGGTGGGTTTAATTGCATATTTCAAGTGTCATTTCATTGCTTACATTTTTAGATTAAAATCTCCCTCACAATATATTTATTACAGTAATATCATAAATGCATGTATTACAACTGCAGTGAATAGTAAATAAACCTGCACAAATGTTTGATTTGTAGCAGTAGTTTTAGCATATTGAAATTTGATTCTTAACTAAGAATCAAATTATGACCATAAAAATGAAAACAATTGAGATTTCGAGCCCCTAATTGTTTTTGCCACTCTCCCATTCTCAGGTACTTGTGTGATCGTGTAGTACCAGGAAACAGAGTAACTGTCATGGGCATCTACTCCATCAAAAAAGTGGCCCAGACCAAGGCCAAAGGTCGTGATAAGGGAGCAGGTGTGGGCATCCGAGCAGCGTACCTGCGTGTTGTCGGCATTGAAGTGGATACTGAAGGAGCAGGTGAGCATGTGGAGAACTTTTTATTGTTATTTTTTTAAACGGCATCTCTTCAGCCATCCTCATGTCCTTCTTCACCGTCTTTCAGGCCGTGGAGCCGCTGGTTCAGTTTCTCCTCAGGAGGAGGAGGAGTTGAGGGCTCTGGCTTCCTCTCCCTCCGTCTATGACTCTCTCGCTCGCTCTCTGGCTCCGTCCATCTATGGCAGTGATGATCTGAAGAAAGCCATAGCCTGTCTTCTGTTTGGGGGGTCCAGGAAGAGGTAAACCTAGAAACTGCCTCCTCCTCTCAGCTTGTGCTTTGCCATCTCTCTAATCAGTTTTTTGTTAGGTTGCCTGATGGTTTGACACGCAGAGGTGACATAAACCTGTTGATGCTGGGAGATCCAGGCACAGCCAAGTCACAGTTGCTGAAGTTTGTGGAGAGATGTTCTCCGATTGGGGTAAGACTGTGACGAAGATCAGAATCAGAAAGGGCTTCATTGCCAAGTTTGTTTGCACAGAAAAGGAATTAGTATTGGTGGCACAACTTCCAGTACACAGAGAAGATGTATGCACAGGATGATGTATGAAGATGCACCTGTATGTTCTTGCCTTCATGCCACTAGAGTGAATAAGAATAGACAATATTGCATGTTATATAATTTGACATTTAATAATGAAATAAATTAAATGCTAGAATATAAAATTATGCATGCAATATTAGAGGTACAACACACATGTGTATGTCTATATATACACATATATTTATCGCAAAGTAGCATATGTATGCACATTAAATTTAATGAACTCATTTAGTCTGACATTCAGTATGTTTTGGAACATAATTATATTTAAGCATGTAATGCTGAGTTGTGCTTTGTCATCACTTGCATAAGTGTTTCCTGTGATGGAGAGCGTGCATCACAGTGATCGTCTGTCTGTGTTAGGTCTACACATCTGGTAAGGGCAGCAGTGCAGCTGGTTTGACCGCCTCAGTGCTGCGAGACCCCAACACTCGTGGTTTCGTCATGGAGGGTGGTGCCATGGTGCTGGCTGATGGAGGAGTGGTGTGCATTGATGAGTTTGACAAGGTTGGGCTTCTAAGCAATCTAGATTTGCTTATAAAATTATATTGGATTTATGCTAAAGTATTTCTCTTGTTTTTTGGATAGATGAGAGAGGATGACAGGGTTGCCATCCACGAGGCCATGGAGCAGCAGACCATTTCTATTGCGAAGGTACCAGGCGTTTTCACTAACCAATAGAAATCCACTTTCTCTTCAGCTTACGTTCTCATCAGACAGATCAATTTCTTTGATTAACGCTTGTGTGTTCACCTCAAGGCTGGGATCACCACCACTCTGAACTCCCGCTGCTCTGTATTGGCCGCCGCCAACTCCGTGTTCGGCCGCTGGGATGATACTAAAGGAGAGGACAACATTGACTTCATGCCCACCATTCTGTCTCGATTCGACATGATCTTCATCATCAAAGACCAGCACGACCAAGAGCGAGACATGGTAGATGAACAAAGCAAGCCCTGCCTACAGATTCCATTGAAGAGTTTGATTTTAAACGAGCTAATGCACAAAACTGTGTGTTTTTCTTTCTTCAGACTTTGGCCCGGCACGTGATGAACGTTCACCTGAGCGCCCAGACGCAGACGGAGGGAGTGGAGGGTGAGATTCCTCTGGCCACGCTGAAGAAATACATCGCCTACAGTAGAGCGTAAGTCTGGAGCGCAGTCTATAACATCATATCGTTCATATGTGCATCAAAGTATTAATGCGTCGACTCACAAACAGGAAATGTGGACCCCGTCTGTCTGCGACCGCTGCAGAGAAACTGAAGAACAGATACGTGCTGATGAGGTGCGGAGCAAAAGAACATGAGAGAGAGACCGACAGACGTGTGTCCATCCCCATCACTGTCAGGTGACTCCTTATGTTTCTAGGTGTATGTTTGGACATCCTGCGTGTAGTTATTTGCAGTATGTAGTTGATGTTAACGGGTTGGCGGTCTGTCGTCCTGCAGGCAGCTTGAGGCTGTGGTGCGTATTGCAGAGTCTCTCGCTAAGATGAAGCTGCAGCCCATCGCTGGAGAGCAGGAGGTGGACGAGGCTCTGAGACTCTTCCAGGTGTCCACGCTGGACGCGGCTCTGTCCGGCAGTCTCTCCGGTGAGTGTGAGGATGGTCTTTCAGGCTGGCAATAGTATTTACCACAGCAGTGGAATTGATTGCCAGATCAATTTATAAAATCAAATATATAATTAAATTTGTATTTCAATTTAAAAAATATTTTAATGTATTAAAAGTGTGGGGGGGATTTATAATAAAAGTTAATTTTATGGATAAAGACATGGTTTTTAAAACCGTGTACAATTAGTTTATTTTAGTTACTATATATATATATATATATATATATATATTATTTATTTATATTTTTATTTATTTTTTTATTTTATTTTTTTTGTTAGAAATAGAGCTTAAAATGTTACAATGTCATTTTATTTCACTGGTTTTTCAATAGTTTAGATATTTTAATTATTATTTGTTTTTTTCCCTCAGGTAGCAGTTTCCTTTCTATTTTATTAATGTTTAATTTTGTCATTTTTATTTTCATTTGTTTTTTTAAAACTTTCTTTGTGGCTCAATATTTATTTATTTTTTAATTTATTTTGGTAATTTGGTAAAATTTCTAATTCATTCTCCCTAGTTGACAAATTATGTTAGCCAGCAAAGTGACTGCAAAACTAAAACTTGTAGCAACAAAGTTCAGTACGTCATAGAAAACCAGCCGTGCTCTTTCTAGCCTGTGTAAATATCTGTAGAGTGTCTGATGTAGCAGTGCTGTGTGTTTATAGGTGTTGAAGGATTTACCACTCAGGCGGATCAGGAGATGATCTCTCG
Source organism: Enteromius viviparus (assembly GCA_032353835.1). Lineage (NCBI taxonomy): Eukaryota > Metazoa > Chordata > Actinopteri > Cypriniformes > Cyprinidae > Enteromius > Enteromius viviparus. The sequence continues at coordinate 3,133,145 of JAUCNO010000710.1, read as the reverse complement.
CATAGAAAAGCAGCTGAAGAGACGCTTCGCCATCGGCTCCCAGGTGTCTGAACACAGCATCATACAGGACTTCACCAAACAGGTGAGTTAAAGCTCCAGGAACTCCTCTGATCAGTTGATGCATTGTGTATATGTGTGACTACTTTGTCAACAATACGCTTTTCTCTTCCACTCTGCACAGAAATATCCAGAGCACGCCATTCACAAAGTCCTTCATCTGATGATGAGGAGGGGTGAGCTGCAGCACCGCATGCAGAGGAAGGTTCTGTACAGGATCAAGTAGACACCTGTTTGTCACATTGTTCTGTCAGAAGAACCAGAGGTCTTATCAGAAGATGAGAAATCATACACGAGTCAGATTTATTGTACATAGTTGTTTGGACACTTTATTGCTGGAGAAATGTCCTGTTTATCCTTCTTACTGTTTGCTCTGTCAAAGCTCGGTATGATGAGTATGTTAGCAGTGTGACAGTGTGCTTTACTGTCTTCAGTGGAAATCTATCTGACTGTCAGGTCTGTATGAAAGTAAACATATGGTCATGTTTTGTATGGAAGCATAATAAAGCATTTAAGAAATGAATCCCTTTGTGTCTCTCTTTTAGCTAAAAAACCCAAAACAAGTCGTGAACTTATAAAAAACAGCTTTATTGCATTTCACAGAAATACTTTGAAAGCAGTGACAAAGGTAACATAATATCATAACATAAGTTTTTTTTCCCCCAAATCTGAGAATTTATTCACATATAAAATTATTATTTTTTTTGTAATTATTTGATACACCTGATTTATTACTGGGTGCATATTTTATAATATCCATGATTTGTCCTTGTTAAGATCAGCCTATAGACTATACCTTGTAAAAGTATTAAGATATGTAAAAAAAATAAAATAAAAACAGTCACATGTTATGAATTAAAATGCATAAACTCCCATTCCAACAGTTGCCAAAGTGATTCCCACACCCAACGCAAACTGAAGCACTGGAGAGCTGGAGAAGGGTTTGGACTTGGCAGCGTTATTTCCATTGTCACCTAAACAAAAGCAATAGTATCATTATTATCTGGTATATTTACTGTTTGAAAGCATTTAAGGATTTGTATTTCTTGAAACTCACTTGATGCTTCCCCTGTGATGCTGAGCATTTTCTGAAGATCATCGAAAACCTGTATCAAATGATAAATACAAACATTACTGAAAGTCTCACCTCTCTCAATATGTCCCATTTGTTTTAAAATACAGTAATACCGTGCATATTTCCATGCAATTTTCCTATGCTCAATAAACATTTTTCATTATTGTTGAAAATAGTTGTGCTTCTTCTACTTTCCAGAATTATTAATAAAAATAAAAATCTTTTGTAACAAAACTTTTTTTTGGTCGAACTAATGCATGTGTAAGATGTCATTGCTCACCTCGATGTTGAACTCAAAAGCTCTGGTGGCCTCCTCCAGCACTTCCTGTCTCTGCTGTTCTGTTAACTCGATGCTGTTCATTCTGCTCCTGTACAGTTGCTTGAATCTGTTGGGGCTCGTCACTCCAGGAAACGCAAAAAATGAAACTCCCTTGTCGCCACTCAGTCCCAAAGATTTCTGGGTAATTTTACCCAGCACTTGTCCTCCTGACAAATCACCAAGATAGCGCGTGTATGCGTGTGCCACCAGAAGATCTGGACTGTTCTTGCCAATCTAAAGGGGAACCGAGAGCACTGAGTTAGAATCAGAATCAATGGAATGTAAATGCAATTTCATTTCCCTAAAGAGATGGTTCCCGGACTCGCCTCTCTGAGTCTCTGGGTGTATCTGTGGGTGGCGGCAGGCACTGTTACTCTCTTCCTCCATTGGGCTCCGAAGAAGTACTCCAGGTCGAGCTCCAGAGACTCCAGTCTGGCCAGCTCCTGAGGGAAGTAGATGGGCTGAACCGCCGGATGATGGGCATTTCTGTCCAACACTTCCTCGAGCGCTTGGTAGATCTCATACAGAGAGCACAGCAGGAGCTGGAAACATACATTTACATATTAATCAGTACTCAAAACATTACTGTGGCTGTACTTCAGACGTCATAAAGGGATAGTTTACCCAAACAATGTATCATCATTTACTCAAGTTGTGACAAATCGCTAGCATGGCTACCAGAAATATCATTTCAAACATCTTGTTTTGGGACCAAAAGTAGAATAATATTCAGCAATAGTGTACAAAAAGTAGCAAGTTTCTGCTTGGTAAGATATTTTTTAAACTGTTTTTGACAAGTCAGGTTCACCAAAGCTGCATTTATTTGAGCAAAAATACAGTATAAACAGTAATGCTGTGTATATTACATTCTTACAATTTAAAATATCTTTATATATTTTAAAACGTAATGAATCCTTCTGATTAAAGCTGAATATTCAGCATCACTCTCTACTCACACTAAGTTATAGGAAATAAAAGGTTTATAACATACCAATAAAAAAATTTAATAACATTATATATATAACATTATTTAAATGTAATGTTTAATATTTTTAATGTTTAATAATCCAGTAAAGGGATTAATAATCAACGAATACCACCTTAGACGGTATTACAATGGTAGTTTGATACACTTTTATACTGTTTATATTTGTTTCTTACTATAATAAAATGGTAACTGCCAGTATGTTACATGTGCTTCCATGATCTTTTGATGTTTTTTGTTAGTTCATAGTTGAATGTTCTAAAACAGTTCTTAAAAAGAATCATTTAAGGCCCGTTGCAGTACCGTTTATGAATCGTCTGTAGGTTTACCTTGTACTGTGTTTGCGTGATCTGTCCTTTCTGGTAGTTGAGCATCAGTTGTGTGTTCTCAGCTCGGACGTGACTGTCTTTGGTGGCTGCTTTTATTTGCTCAGACAGATCACTACCGAGAAAAAATGCCTCATTAGTAATTCACTAAACACATTAGATTATGCTGTAACTGAATGAAAAAAAAAGCATTTTACCTGCCAGTAGGCTTGCTTTTCGTGGATTCCATCCCTAAAGCAACAGATACTTGTTATTAAACATCTCCATGTGCCCTGATATCGATAAAGTTCTGAAAGAGTCTTACTTGTGCTGTTGTGTTTCTTGCAGTAGATCGGTCCTGTGTTGTCTTCACAGTGCTCGCTGTGGCTATGATTTCACTGACCGCCTCGTTTCACTTTTATACCTTCTCTTTCCTATGTGAGTCACTAGATTTAACGAGAAGGGAAGTGAAAATGTTGAGATAGCTCCACACTAACCATGACTGGCCGTGTTTTTTTTTCGGCTGAGAAATCTCTGCAGTTTCTCATGAGTAAGCAAAGCGAGTCACATGAGGTCAAACAAATCCACAATGTGACCAGCATGATAAGTTGTTTGAATCCGGGTCTTTATAGGGCTGTAAATGTAAAAATTGCGGTAACAAGTATAATTTCAAATGCTTTAAGTCTTATAAAGTTAGAGTTAAAGTTTCTGTGTCGTGGGTGTCTGAGTGTGAACTATGATTTCATGACTGCGCTGTTTCACTTTTATAAACATGACACAGCAGACAGGGAAGCATTACTGCCTTGACAAAACCATGACAATGCAGTTTCTAACTGCCTAAGAAAAGACTAATTTTTTTCATGCAAAAATACATATTTTATTTTATATATTATTAAATAAAGAAAACGGAACAAAATAATTTAAATAGTTTATGAAGTAAGCTAATTATAAGACAATTAACACTTTATAGAGTTATTTTTATTATGATTATTTTCTCTCTTGTATAGTCTCTTTATTTTAATGTCTTCAAACAATGTCCAGAAAGGAGACTTAATGCACACAATTAATATTGCAATTTCCTACTAATAGGTGACAATATGGGACAAAAACGATATATTTTTCTTTTATGACAGAAGGAATATTATGTAAAAAGATCATTTTTACATGTCCCAATATATACGTGCAATTTTCTATTAGTAATATTGATTGCTAAGGTTTTTAATTTAAAAGCGATCTTCTCGATATTTAGATTTTTTTTGCACCCAGATTTCTCAGCCAAATATTGTCCTATTATAACAAACCATACATCAATGGAAACTTAACTATTCAGTTTTCAGATCATATATGTATATTATTTATGATGTATAAATCTCAATAAAAAAAGACCCGTATGACTGGTTTTGTGGTCCAGGTTCAACATAAGAATCAACAGGAATAGCATCAGAGTGATGGGCGTGAACGGGTTATTCCGACCACGCCCCTTTGCTCTCTCATTGGTTCGCTTTCGACGTCTATCCTGTCGTGACGTCAAAAGTAGCTCTGTTTTGTGGCTGTGGAAGATGTTATGAAAACTGTGCAATCGTAAAGATGTTGTTAACAGAATGCCCGCTGTTTATTTCCCTGTTTTCTGCTTCTGAAGGTTCGCAGGAGCGGCTGTAGTTGACGGTGTGTTGGTTTAATCTCACTATATTTACACCATACTGTGTTTTTCCGCTTGTCTTGCATGTGCTGGATGTTGCTGCATCCTCAGTATTGGAACGAGAAGCCATAATTGACTGTATCAGGGAATGTAAATGTATTATTTTATACATTTATAGTTTGTGTTTTTAATTACCGTGTTTGCCTTTATGCTTAGTTACGTGTTTATTGTATATACTTTATGTAATTAAGTAGTTATAATTTAGAAGCTTATTAATGCATGTAACTATCTGCATTTAGTTTCTAGAGTATAAAATAGAGCTTGATTAATTATCTGCAATGATCTTAAGGTAAGGCCTCTGTTACAGATAAAGCCTCTGGCTTTAATATTTTGTTTTTATTTCCATCCCCAGGCCTCATGAGTGTGATTCAGCCTCTCTTCAGGTTCCTGTGTGTCCTGTCCCTGGTCGGTTCTGGTTCTGGTCTTCATGGCCGTAACACCAGCGTGAGGCATGAGTACTGTGTGCTGGGAGCCGGACCTGCTGGGCTCCAGATGGGCTATTTTCTGTCCAGGAGCCAGAGAGATTACATCATTCTAGAGCGAAACACAGGACCAGGCAGCTTCTTCCACGTGTACGTGACATCTGAGTGAAAAAGGACATTCCTCAAATTGAGCTATAATGACTTTATTAGCATTTTCAATTAAATAATTGAATGCTAATACAGTAAAACTGGCAGAATTACTGAAAACAAAACAAATATGTATTGTGCTGCTACAAATGAAAGGGTTACTCCATCCCAAAATTAAAAGGTTGTTATTAATGGCTTACCCCCATGTTGTTCCATATCCATAAAAACTTTGTTTGTCTTTGGAACACAATTTAAGATATTTTGGAGAGGCTTTTAACTGTCCCATTGACTGGCAAGTAATGAACACTGTCAAGGTCTAGACAATCATGAAACCTTCTGGTTTTCACCCAAAATATCTTAAATTGTGTTCTGAAGACAAAAGAAGCCTTTACAGGGGGTAAGATTTAAAAAAAAAAAACATTTTCATTTTGGGGTGCAGTAATGCATTAAGAATTTGCAAAATTTATTTGTTCCTTCATTTTAGTTAAACCATTGTGACAAATCAAGAATCTACTCCCTATACTGTTCCCTCACTTCAGTAATGTGTGACCACGTTGTACTAATTAATTTCTTGTTTTAATTCATAATTCATGGCCATTATAAACATGTTTTGTCTGCATGTCATGTGAAAAGGCTTAACACAAAAGAATTTAAAACAGCACATATGTATGGCTTTTATTAATATTTAAAATCAACAAGATATCACTGTTTTATTGTTGCATATTAATTCAAAGAAAAATGTCCTGTTTAAAATAAAAACTCAAATAAGTGGTTAATGTCACCTTTTTTGCTTTCAGTGTTTCTTGAAGTTTAATCATGTCTTATTTATTGGGTTTTTTCAGATATCCTCGCCACAGAAAGCTCATCAGCATTAACAAAATATACACAGGGAGGAGGAACAAGGAATTCAACTTGCGTCATGATTGGAACTCCCTGCTGAGTGACAGGGCCGACCTGCTGTTTCAGCGAATAAGCCGAGAGCTCTACCCCAATGCAGATGACTTCCCACGTTATCTCTCGACGTTTGTGAAGGAGCTGGGACTGAAGGTTCAATACGGAGCTGATATAGGGAGAATCATAGCATCACATTATAATGGAAACCAAGGCTACGTTCTGACTGACCAGAATGGTGTCAGTTATCAATGCAGGTATGTTACATTAATTAATTAAATTTAATTATTTAATTTAACTATTTAGCTAATTAATACTATTTAATCACTTAATTTGAGGTGCTTTTCATGTGTCTTTGAAATCCCTTCATGGTGTTTTTTTATCATTAATAATGTTTTTTTTTGTCTTTGTAGTGTCCTGTTGGTGTCTACTGGCCTTTGGGTTCCTCAGCAGGTGGATTTTCTTGGCTCTGACCTGGTGGAGGGTTACGAGTCTATTCCCACTGATCCCGAGGAGTTTAAAGACCAGGCAGTGTTAATCCTCGGCAAAGGAAACTCCGCCTTCGAGACGGCACAAAGCATCTTGGGTAGAGCCAGCCGGATTCACTTGTATAGTCCCAGTCCTGTGCGACTCGCATGGCAGACGCACTACGTCGGGGACCTCAGGTATACATTCCACCCTGTCCAAATAATTGCATAATGGATAAAAAATAAATGTTTTCAAGTTGTAACCAAATGCAGAAGATATATCTAGGTTTCACTCTTGTCATTTGACCTTTTCTGGCCATCAGACTTCACTAATGTGATCGCACCTTAAATTGAAATCAACATTTCTGTTATTCAGGGCAGTAAACAACGAGCTGTTAGACACGTACCAGCTGAAATCTCTAGACGGTCTTGTAGAAGGAAGACTGGAGGATATTGCCATTGTCCGTAGAGAAAAAGGGCAGAGAAGAACAGCAAAGAAAAGAAGTCAAACATCAACAGAGAGAAAGGAGCAGCTCTATTTAACTCTTACTGAACTTCTTGACCAGAAAGACAACATTTCAAAGGTCACTGGGCAAAATCTGCCTGGTTACCACACTGATAACTTCTCACTCAGACAGCCGTATGACCGGGTCATCCGATGCCTGGGCTTTCGTTTTAACTTCTCCATTTTTGATGGGTAAGTTCAACAGCTGAAATTATGAATTTTCCCGGTTGCATATTATATACACACACACAGCTGGTTAAAAGTTTGGAATAGTAATTTTTTTATGTTTTATTTAATCAAAAATACAATAAAAGCTGTAATATTATGAAAAGTTGTTATAATTTAAAATAACTGTGTTCTATTCTCTGAAATACTGAATTTCAGCATTGTTACTCATTATAAAGTCATTCCAATATATTGTTTTGCTGCACAAGAAACATTTCCTTTCAATGGTAAAAATATCCATGCTGGTAATGTTAATGGTGATAACTGTTAAACAGATGGGGTAAAATTTAATAATAGTACTTTAATTTAGCTAAGAGGCATTAAATTAATAAAAAAGTGATATTTAAAGTAACTTATAATATTACAAAACTGTTTATTTCAGACAAATGCTTTTCTTTTGTAACTTTCTATTGTCAAAGAATTCTGTAAGCAGTTTATCACGGCTTCCAAATTACAAAAACATTTTAACATTGCTAATAAAAACAATCACTATTAATAATTTAACACAAGTAATAACTTATAACAGCAGCAAAAAAACATTTTCAAATATCAAAATAGAAAATATTTTCAATGCTGCTGCTTTGCTCTATTTTTGAATCATTAAATATAGGTATCTTTTTGGCTGCTAGTGTAATTATTTGCACACTAACTATATATTTTGATTATTTTTTCCAGATCTGCCCGGCCGCCCCAAAGCAGCGTTGCCCGAGGGCGTTTGCCAGGAATAACAGCCTGGTATGAAGGCAGAGGGATGCCCAACATGTTTGTCCTGGGCACAGCAGCCCACTCCAGAGATTATCGTATGTCTGCTGGCGGGTTTATTCACGGCTTCCGCTACACTGGTAAGCATTTCGCCTCACTGAAAACATTTGTCAGAACGCAGGAGGCCATAATAAAGGTCCTCTGTTGTTGCTACTACAGTGCGTGCCGTTCATAAAATCCTGGAGCAGCGTTACCGTAACATTGCCTGGCCTGCTACAAAATTACCCATCAGCCAGCTGCAGTCCTGGATCCTTCGGAGAGTGAACGAAGCCTCTGGACCATATCAGATGTTTGGGGTTCTTGGGGACATTATTCTACTGCGAGGGTAAGGGATGTTTAAAGGAATGCATGTAAAATATGACATACATTTAACTTTTAACATGACATCATCAACATTTGTTATTATTTTTATATATTATTATTCCATAGTATTATAAATAATTCTACTTTACTATATTCTAAAAGGTCACTCTAATATGCTGAGTTGTTGCTCAAGAAATGTTATTACAGGTTTTTTTTTATTTTTTATATATATGTATATATACTGGAAGTTTTGAAAAACAGCATTTATTTGAAACAGAATCTATTGTAACATTATAAAACTCCTTGCTGTATAAAAGTTAACTTCTTTAAATCTTACTGAATCTTACTTCCCAATTGTCCAGTGAACACTAAAGCCATTACCGATACATTTTTTGACAACACATTGAACAGATTATAATAATTCTAACCCTCACCGCCTTGTTTTTGTTCACATCTAATTAAATTTGGCAGCTATGATGTATGTCTATGACCTACACAAACCTCTCTCCTCCTTCCTTGCACAGGTCTTACTGTGAGTATCTGGAGGAGTTTCCTTTGCAGGCCCTGCCCCAGCTGTCTGCTCTATCTGGACGGGCCCTTACAGACCACGGACTCCTGGTCTTGGTCATGCAGTATGGACTGAACCGGACTGATACGCTCGGATCCGGTCGAGCTGAGTCAGAATGGACCAAAGCCTGGAGGTCCAACTTCCTCCATCCGGTCCTGTACTACTACAACACACTACCTACAGGTCAAGAGCTGCTCTAATTGTTTTGCTGATTCCTATATAGTGGATACAGTACAAAAAATATGTATATGTGTGAGATTGGTATGGTGTTAAGAAAATATTTGGACCTTTCTGTAAATATTAAAATAAGTGTGCCCTGTTTTTCTGTAGAGAAAGATATGAGACAGCGTCCAGCTGGCTGGCCACTCCCACGACCTGAGGCCATTCATCACATGGTTGAGGACTTCTTAACTGAATGGGATCAGCCAGTATCACACAGCCAACCCCTCAGACGCTTCCTGGAGCACTGCCTCCGAACCGACCTCAGGGCCTTTTATGCTGGTCAGTACAGAAATGTTCTTTTGTGACATTGGGGAACTTTTTGAGTGCCAATTTTTGTCATTAAATAAATGCAGCCTTGGTAAGGAAACGAGACAGCTTAGAAAAGCACTATTTCTGCAGGCCGTCCCCATTTATTATGTGCCTCTGTGTCCTTTTTCTTCAGAATCCTGTTTCCTTCTGTCCCTCACCAGTCATACTCCACCCCTCTTCTGTCATCAAGGTTATTTAGGGAAACAGGGCATTGTGGGAAACAGCCACCTACGACAACATGCCCGTGAGGCAGGACTCATGGCAGATCATCAGGGAGATATTACACCCGGCGATGATGCATCAGTATCAGAATACCTGAAACATGCTGGCGCTGCTGTCCTTTTTAAACTTTGACCTTTGAGGGGCAGTGACTCTAATGGTACCAAAGACCAAATCTCTTCTGCTAAAATCGAGTTCATCTACCTCCCATTTCTCTTGGAATTTACCTTATCAATTTACATGCATTTCCATAGAAAACATCCCACATGCAGCATCCTGAAACTATGATCAAAGTTAAATAATAAGTATTACCTTTTTATAAACCAAAGTATAGCTGTATATACAGTTTTATGGTGTTGGGTTTGGTGTTGCAATACAATGCATAAATTATTTTTTATACAATTGTTAAATATATATAAAAAGTATTTATGTTTGGTTGACATGCATGTACTTTTATTTATAACTACAATAAAGACATCCCATCTCAATGATTAATTTCAGAAAGGTGTGTGGTTGTGTATAATATTTATATATATCACATCTAAAAATTACGTACGCATATATTCGATATGTTATTACTATACATTCTCTGATTGGACGAGCGCCTTAACAACATCGATGCTGATTGGCTGCCTAGGTCACGGTGAATTAAGACTAAGCAATGCAGACGTGTTTTACTAAAACAAGCGCAAAACATTGAAACAGCGCCATTTTGGCTCAAATGGGCTCAGGGTTCAGTGTTTGTTAGAACACGGAACGGGTTTGCATTCAACGTTACAAAATTCAGTTACAATGAACAGAAAAGCAACGTATCTTTATTTAATAAGTCTCGAAATGCCGTCTTGAAGGATGTCGCGTGTGTAACAATGCTGTGTTAGGTTTGTGCAACAGAAACAGTATTTACATTCTGATCGTAGTGACATTTACATGCTGACATTAACGTTAGTCCAGTAAACGCCTTTTATAAATATGGAGGGGTCGAGCTCACTTGCCACGTCGGATGGCGACCGGTCCGGTTCGGAGGGAGAGTTCACGGTAGCGAACGGAGCTACTGTGAAAGACGGCGAGAAACGGGAGGATGAGGCGCCGATGGAGGCTGCAGGTGCGGTCGGGTTCAGTATCTCACGTCTGGACACTCTGAGCGCGCTGAGACTCAACCGGACCCGACCGGCGGGGGACACCGAGCTCCGGTACCTGCACTTGTTATGGCAGCCCGGTGAGCTGCTGCAGGCGGGACGGAGCTCGCCGGGTAAGATCACATCGAGCAGGGTGAGGCGGCTGGGAAGAGCTCGGAGGAACATGGGGCCCATTGGAAAAGACCTGTATGGTGTGTGCATTAACAGACATTTCATAAATTAATGTAACTTAATATATGTGTATACACCCACAAACACACGCACAGTAGTAGTCAAAACGATGAGAACATGTGTAAGTGCTTATCTGCAAAGGAAGACACACCAAATGTTTATTTAATGTAGTTAATAGAGGTTAATTGATAAAGAAAATCTATTTTTGACATTATTGTTGACAGTATCCTCATTTCACAACATTTTTCGCCTAAAACTTTTAACAGCACTGTTTCTTGGAAGCATATTGGAGAAGTTGCCACATTTTCTACACTACAGCACAAGATAGAAATAACTGACTTTAAAAAAATTGTGATTTTGGCCACCGCTATATGTATGTATATTATGTGTCTGTGTGTGTAAAGATCTTTTGATTATATTGCATTAACATAGCATATATATAAATAAATTAATTAATTCCATATTGTTTTCTCTCTAAGCTGTGAAGAGGCTCAGAGAAGCTGCGAACTCCAATGATATAGACACGGGTGAGAATCATCATCTTCACAGACTGTTGTAGTCACATTTGATGCTAAGATTTTAAATTATAGTCGTTCACTCGTTGTTTTCCAGTTCGTAGATTGCTGGAAGAGGATACTGATCCTTGTGCTGCTGATGACAAGGGGAGGACAGCCTTGCATTTCTCTTCCTGCAATGGAAATCAGAGTATCGGTGAGCTCAGATTAAAATAGTTTGGCATTAATTTTTCATGGTAGCGTTCAATGGCTTATTTATCGGTACCAAGTATTTAGCTGCCTAAAACTCACCGAAAATATATAAATATCACTGCATTGCAAACTTTCAAACCAACTGGCATTTTATTTTCAAGTAACATAATTTAAGCATGAGTTTGTTTCTTTATCAGAACAGATTTGGAGAAAAGAGATACATTTCTCCTGATATTTTCTGATGAAGAAACGACTCATCTGCATCTTGGATAGCCTGTGAGCGATTACATTTTCGGCAGATTTAAATTCTGAGGCTTTTTCATTAAATATCGTCCATTTTCACTGTTCCTTAAAGTGTGGCTTAATCATAGAAATACTAAAAGCCCACTATATTTGACCTTTTACCACTGTATTTAAACTTTTTCCACTTCCACTTTCTCTTTCTGTCTTTACTTTTAACCACGTAGTTCAGTTGTTGCTAAGTTATGGTGCTGACCCAAACCAGAGAGACAGCCTCGGAAACACACCGCTGCATCTGGGTAAGGATTTGCCCATTTATATATATATAATTAAATTTATGTTCAAAGCTTATGGTGAGTTAAATTACCTTCTACTACAGCTGCCTGCACCAACCATGTGCCTGTCATCACAACCTTACTGCGGGGAGGTACGATTGATTATACATCTAAATCTAGATATTTCCGCTATTTCTTATCAAAAATGATACCTCCACCATTCACAAATCTAATTTACCACCAGGTGCCCGTGTTGATGCTCTGGACCGTGCGGGGAGGACACCTCTTCATCTTGCCCGTTCAAAGCTCAACATTTTACAAGAGGGAGACTCACGTAGCCTAGAAACCCTCAGAGGAGAGGTCACACAGGTGATTAACTGCATGCACATGACGCAGAGATTGTGGACACTGACGTGAATATATCTGCTATAAAGGTTGCATAGGGTAAAAGCTTCTGCAAATGTGAGATGAGATCGGCTGATAAGCCTACACTTCTCCTATGCTCGACATTGTGCATGCTCCTATATGTACTGTAATGCAAAAATGAACCAGTGATACCTGAATATGTCTGTAGATCATTCAAATGCTGCGGGAGTATCTGAATATAATGGGACATGGGAGTGAAGAGAGAGAGAAACTGGAGCACATCTCAAACCAGCTGCAGAACACCCGTACCAGAGAACAGGTAAAACAGTCTGTGCTTGAGTTTGTTTATTCATCCGACACAGATTTGGAGGAATTAAGCATTACATCAGTCGCTCTCCAGTGGATCTCCTGCAGTGAATGGATGCCGTCAGAATAGCTGATTAAAAACATTATAGTAATTCATTCCGTTTTGCATCTGCACCCTTTTAAACCTTAAAAAGTATTTTTTAAATTAAAACATTATACCTTTAGAGATAAAAAAGCAGAAAACCATCTGTGTGTGTTTGTTTATTTTTTGAGCATCATATGGGATTCATCAAGTTTTTACGGCTCATATAGTATAATATAAGGGAAAGTGGCTCATTGTTGCAGAGGGGGAAAAACCTTATTCAGAGGCCTACAAAAATACACACTTTTGTGCAGTTGCTGATATTTATACAGCCAAAATTAAGATGGATTCTTGTAATCCTAAATCAGTGAAATCTTTTTAACACTATAGCAGACTGCATACGTGTAAAAATATCAGCCGTCACTGCATCTCTTAATAATAAATGTCTTTGTCAAGTCAAGTCAGAAACAAGTCAGCTTTATTTGTCATTTCTGCCGCATGTACAGGACATCCTGAGAACTGAAATTGCGTTACTCTCAAACCCTTGCTGGATAGCAGAAATTAAACATTAAATACAAAAAGAGGTTTAAAAATGCAAGTAAAAATGTAAGATTTAAAGAGCAAAAATTTAATTTTAAATAAATACAAATTTTACATATAACAAAAAGCAATATAATAAATATGGGCTACAATATTCAAGTAAGGGCACATGGAATTGAGTGCAAACCAGACACAGTGCAAATCTAGACAATATAGTGCAAATGGAGCTTGTATATGTGAGATAAGTATGATAGTGATAGAGTGCAGACTTGTAGCACACAGGAGTCTTATGTGAGGTAGTTAGCAGTCCAGAGCTACAAAAAGTGAGATTATTGTAAGATCATTTTTAAATGCTAAAGGCTCTGTAGTTTTTATTGTGGGTGCTAAATATGATGGGAAACATGCAAATACAAATTCCTGAAGTGGCATATTTTGTAATCACATTTTTCTTAAAGATGATTTGTTGATGATCAAGTAGCCCTTAGTTGCTTCATTCCAATACATGTTTATTTTCTAAATATTGTGTAATGGAAAATGTACCACTGAAGGGGGCATTTAAAATTAAACTAAAAGTCCCTTTCTTGCTAAAAATAAATGCATAAACTATCAGGAATGTAGGAAACTGGACAGTAGGTTTTTTTAAGGAAGTTCATGTTGATGATTTACAGCCCATAGATATTTGCGTATCCGTATGTGTGTTTGATATGGCTGTAGCTTTTGGACACGGTTTTATTCTTTCATGTGATCCACAGGTGGATGAGGTGACGGATTTACTGGCCAGCTTCACGTCTCTCAGTATTCAGATGCAGAATATGGGAGACAGGTAGAGATGGATGGAAGAAAAGAATCCAGAGGATGAGACAACTGTGGGTTTCACTGGGAAAACAGGATAAACTATTTATATGACATGCCTACGTATACAACACAACTGTAACAATGGTTATTTAAATCGCCTTCATTTTATTTTTGTTCCTAAAACAATTCACATTCCTTTTTGTTATGCCTTTATTGTAGCCTGTTAAGTCACCGTTTAATGTATATTCATATATTGTAAGTGACTCAAAGCCTGCCAAATAAATTACATAATGCCAAAAGTGTACAGTATGTGGACTCTTTGAAGTGACGATGTAAAAAATGTTTAATAAAGTATACGCTGTGCGTTTTCAAAACGATTTGTTTATGGTAAATGCCACTAATGTTAATGTTTTATGTCAGTGTTAGGTTGTAAAAATGGGGGCTTTCATTGTTGTGATACACTCTCTGGTCTTAAAGTCCCTCCTCCTCATCTCTGGCTGCTTTTGTTGTTGACTCCCATCAAAGATGGCGTCGCGCGCCAACTAAACCCACAACCAACCCGAGGTAATATTTCACTCATTATTGCACAACACTTACAATATCTCTTCACAAATCGCATGCATTCCGTGCCATTTTTGCAGTGCTGTAGAAACCCATAAAATTGCACAGTGGGAACGCACCGTTAATCGAGCTGTAACCCGATACCGGCCTATGTGCACCGCAGCCGCGGAACTGAGCGCGCCGGACGATCCGGCAGAGACGCGCGACACGTCCGCAGCTGCTCAAATCCTCTCGAGCTGAACCAGGGAAGCGCCGGGTCCCGGTGAAGAGAGGGGAAGGGGGTGTGTGAGTGTGTGCATTTCTTCGAAAGTAGGCGGGAAATGTGCAATAATGAGTGTTGAGGCTGATCTTGTCGTTCTTGTTGTTGGGATTCCTGCAAATGTCATTGGAAGCTTAACTAAAGTTGTGGCTGGAGGAGAGCTGAAGTGTGCTGCAGATCCCGATCTGTCACTAATAAGTGTGTGTGCATTCTGTAGCACATTTTCAGAGTTGCTCAACGCTTCTGCATTATCAGAATTGGAAGATTAGGAGACTTAATTGTGTTTTTTGGATGAGTTTAGTTTTTTCTGTATTCGTTCTTATTCATTTGGTTTTATATCTTTAAGCATTATATTATATGGCATTTAAATGAAAACTTGAATTAAATCCAGTTTTGTTTGTATATCAATTTTTTACAAAACATGTCGTTTTGAAGAAAACTTTTGTTCCATGATCGAAATAGCTTTTAGGCTGTTTGCATATTTCATTCTCTTCCAAGGAACAGGATATATTTTTTAATGAAATAATTTGCAAGCAGGCGCCGGTGTACATTTGTTTTTCTAGTAAAATTATCTTTTGAATGAGAATGTAACTCCACCCCTAAAATGAAAATGTACACCCAAACTGTGGATGAGTTTGTTTCTTCATCAAAGCCGATTTGGAGAAATTTAGCATCCCGTTACTTGTTCATCAATGGATCCTCTGCAGTGAATGGGTGCCATCAATATGAGAGTCTAAACAGCTGATAAAACACAAATAAATGATACAAATACAGCCTTTTAATTGGTGTTTTGTGTGGGGGAAAAACCCAGTTTCCAAGTATAATATGAGTTCTCTGTCATTGCTATTGCTTTCTTCAGTGAAAAATTCATCTTATCTGAATCATGAGAGAAATAGTCAGGTCAAGGACCAGTTACAAAAAAAAAACAGTGCTATACAAATATATTGATGGTCTTTTTTTCATTATTATGGATTATGACCTGTAGTTTCAAGTTTAAAACGCATTTAAGATGGATCGTATGGTTTTCACTTCACAAAATCTTAAAGGATGGATTGGAGTGGCATGAATTATGGATGTTTTATCAACTGTTTGGACTCGTTCTGACGGCACCCATTTACTGCAGAGGATCCACTGGTGAGGAAGTGATGTAATGATACGTTTCAACAAAGAAGCAAACTCGCCTTGGATGGCCTGAGAGGGGGTACGTTTTCATTTTTGGGTAAACGTTTGTGTAATATACCCGCTTACATTGCTTAAACTGCAAAAAGATGCTGATTTTGAGGCTGAGAAACAAGTATTTGACTAAACCTAAGAACACTACAATATAAAGACTGTTAAATAATCGTATTTAATGCACCCCTATTTTCCAGTCTGATACTTAGTCTGCAATAAAGTAGTGCAGATAACTAGTACAGACGTGCAAGTTAAATTAAAACTGAGAGGGAACGGTCATTGAAGAAACTTTGTATTAAATGAAGTGTTTTTAGACTGATCTTGATGAGTTGAATCTGTTCTTGTGCATTAGACTGACCAATCCCACCTGAAGGACCGGGACTGACCATGGCTTTTGAGGAGATAAAGAAAAAAGGAATGATGGGTAATGATTGTCAGACAGAAGCACCACGACACACTCAAACATGTCCAATCAAAACCTACTGTGTAAAACATGGTTTTCTTTGTAGATATTTCAGGGATGGAAGGAGAGGTCGGTCTTGTTGCGGGTCGCAGCCAAAGAGAGAAGAGGCGCTCGTATAAAGATCTGCTGAGAGAGGAAGAAGAAATCGCAGCGCAGGTGCGCAAAACCTCCAAGAAACACCACAAGGTAACGGCAGGGTGTTACGGTAACATCTAACATCAAGTTGCATTATATCAACAAGCGGTTGACAAGAGTCCATTGATTGTCATGTATTGGTTTAATATAATAACAATATTTACCACAAAAGCAGTTCGGAGACTCTTATGTCAATGCAACTTGACGTTTTGTTACCTAGGTAGATATGACTTCTGGTTTGAGAGGGATTTTGACCTGTGTTTTTCCCTCGCGGGCCACTTGTCATTGATTCATTCTTAGGGATGCTGTGATCAGTGGGCTAAAAATCACTTCCTGTGACTTGAGAGGAAATCCCTGAACTCGTAAATCGACAAAATGTCTTCTTTAAGACTTTAGCATTGCTTTCATGCCATCACCAGTGTAATAAGATGAAAATATGAAACTTTTACTAAGTGGAATACACTTTAGACATCTGTATAAAATAAGTCCAGAGTAAAGAGCGTTAATAGTTGGAGCTGTTAAACAAATATCACTGGCATCCAACAAAATGAAAAGGCAAGAAAAGTACACTTCCTTTTAAAGCTTTGGAGTACAGTACATTTTTTTGTGTGTGTTTTTGAAAGAATTCTCTTACGTTTACCAGAGCTGCATTTATTAAAAAAAAAAAAAATTTTTTTATATATATATATATATATATATATATATATTATTTCAAAATAAAATGAGTGTTTTCTATTTTAAACTGTAAATTTTCAGCATCATTACTCCAGCCTTCAGTGTCACATGATCCTTCAGAAATATACAGACTTAATGCTCTAGAAATATTAAATATTATTATGTTGAAAACAGTTGTGCTTTTTAGGATATTTTAATGAATAAACAGTTTAAATGAACAGCTTTTAATATACATTTTTGTAACATTGTAAATCTAAAATAAATCTAACTCTTCCTGACCCCAAATGGTAGTGTATTTATAAATAAATCCAATGCGCTTATATGTATATATATTATATTGCATGAAATATCATAGTGATATTGAAACAATAAGGATAGACAGGGACAAGCGGATCCAAATTGAAACAACGGCGATCAGGAATTGGAGAGGCAAACACAAGAATAATCCTATAGGATCTCCACGATGGGCAGAGACAAAGGCAATAATATGAGGAAGGCTGAGTAGGTAACGGTAAACCCACACAGGAAAGGCTTACAGAGGAGTAAACCACAATGATCAGTGAAGACTGGAACTCAAACAACTCTTTAAATACACGTGATGACGAAGGAGGAGGAGCTAATCAAAAACCATAGTGACAAACAAGCTGTGTGGAGACATAACAGTGGGCGTGGACACAGAGGGACTGTTTTTATTAGCCTAGGATAAAGCTTTGTTCATAGGTTTATTTATTTTGGTACTGATAATCTTTTGCGTAAGCCTGCTTGTTCATATGAGGACTATTAAAATGTTCTGTATTCTGCATCAGATAAAGTGAAAAGCCTTTTATTAGTCTGTAAAATCCCTAATCAGAGCATCCCTACTCTTCCCATTGTAGGTGTAGTTGTAGAGCAGTAGATGAATGACCTTATGTGGATTGTTCTCACTAACATTATGTTTCTGGCACATATCATGCCCGCTTCAACATGCACTGTTGTCTTTTTAGGATTCTGAACTTTTCCTGTTAGGAGGAGATTCTCACAAGAAAAAAAAGAAGCACTCAAGTGATGACTACTATCACAGAGGTGAGGAGGTTTGTCTTCTCTAAAAACTAGGTGCATGAACGTCTGCGTGAAATCAAAGTTGTATTATATTGAATCAAACTGAATCAAAGAATTTATTTTGTTAGCACACGTTGCTATTTTTGTGGTGGTCAGTCAACAACAAAAAAATGTGTTTGCCTTTACAAACCTTAATCCAAATCTGGAAATGCTCCTCCAATCTAAAATGACAGGCCTTATCTGATGACATCAGTTTGGGCATGACGTCATTAATCAGGCCAGTCAGTTTTCATTTCTGAATAAATTACTACTTTACTGCATCCAATCAGCTCGCAATAGAAAAACAAGCCACACCCTCTGTTTTCCTCTGTCAATATCCTTTTATTCTCAGAAGGCCGTCACAATATGGAAGTAAAGTTGGTCACAAACCCCCGGTTCACGCTGACTTTAGTTGTGCATTTTCTTTCTTTATTTATTTTTTATCTGTTATATTTCTTTTTTGTTTCTAATACAATATATATAATATCATCCCAAAAATATAAATTCTTTAATTTAATACTCACCATTTCAAAACCCATAAGAGCTTTGTTCATCTCCTGAACAAAAATTAAAATAGTTTTAATGAAATCCGAGAGCTTTCTGACACTGCATAAACAGTAACACAACTGACATGTTCAAGGCATAGAAAGATAGTAAAGACGTTGTTAAACAATCCAAGTGGTTCAACCGTAATAATATGAAGCTATGAAAATACTTTTTATGCTCAAAGAAAATTAAAGACTGTAGACAATGACAAGAGAAGAAGGAATATATATTTTTATTGCACACAGAAACTATTCTTCATAAAATTAAGGTTGAACCGATATTATTACATGGACTATTTTAACAATGTCCTTGCTACTGTTCTGGGTCTTGAACGTGTCAGTTGTGTTGTTGTCTATGGAGGGTCAGAAAGCTCTCAGCTCTCAGATATCTTAATGTGTTCCCAAAGGTCTTACAAGTTTGGAATGATGAGTTATTTAAGTTATAAATAATATAAATTATTTAATTTTGCACTTTTTTTTTTCAAAATGTAAAAAAGCATCTTCGGATATGATTTTGGATTCCTAAACTCTCCCCACAGACCATCACAGCTCCGGCCAGCCTCCCCACAAGAAGCGCAAGTCTTCAGATCGCTCGCCCTCCCTTTCGTCCTCAGCGTCCTCTCACCCGTCCCACTCTACAGACACGGCCATGGGCCTCCTGGAGGCCATCACCTCCCCGCTGGCCACGGGCTCCGACCCCGCTCCTCACCTCCACAAAAAACCCTCCTACCCTCCCCAAGCCTCCTCACACTCCTCCAAAGACCGCAAACGTGAAGGCAGCTCCAAGAGCAGCCACTCTTACTCGCACTCTCGTCCGCCTGGCTCATCTTCAATGAAAAAGCCTTCCTCAAAGTCACTGCTGTTCCACGGAGGAGCTGGAAAAGGAGAGCCGCTGACGCTCTGTGAAGCTGAAGGCCTCAAGATGAAGCTCATCCTTTCCTCAAAGGAGAAGAATGAAGGTGTGGGGGTGAACGAGGGATTGTCCTTTCCAGTACATTCTTCTTCCTCTTCAGGTGCCGCAGGCCATCATCCGTCCTCCACCTCAAAGAAAGGAGGGATAAAGAAGGAGAAGGACAAAGATAAAACCCTGTCAAAGCCACCAAAGAAAAAGCAGCACAGCAGAGAGCCGTTGCCTGTTGTGGGGAAAGAGGTGGAGGTTGTGGGTGAGTGAGAACTGTATTTATCATGTGCAAAATTGGGATATCGCATAAAGCATTTGCAAATAAAGCACCGTTTCCATCCAGGAAGTTGAAGAGAACTAAATTAACACTTCCAAAAACATTTGATATGTTGTGCAATGAGATAATTTAATTGGTTGGTCCAGTTTTACAGTATGCTGTCCCATTGCAAAGTCACATGTCTGTTTTGATTTTATTTGGTACCACTAATGCACAAATGTTCTGTTTTTGTTCATACTGAAGTTGATTTTCTGCATGAAAGAGACATACTGTATTAAGATCATGATATAAACCCTAATGTTAATGTATTGCAGCATTCAATGTGTTTTTGTGTTCATCAGGGCATTACGGCGGGTCTTATGGTGGCATGGGAGGAGACAGCTCGTCTTCAGGAGGAGAGCTAGAGGCCGGCGAGCTGGTGATTGATGACTCCTACACACATCTCTCTAAAAAGAAGAAAAAGAGCAAGAAGAGCAAAAAGAAAAAAGACAAAGAGCGAGACAGAGAGAAAGGATCCAGGGAAAAGAAACACAGTAAAGGAGGAAGTGGAGGGAAGAAAAGCGGTCCAGGTGAGACAGGTTTCGCTTACTTTAAAGCTAATTCTAATTGGTATTGTCATTTCGTCATTGTTACATAAAATTGAGTTTAACTTTCTCTGCAAAACAGGTGATCAGTCTAAAAGCCACTCCCACTCTCATGGCTCATCCAATCACAGCTCTTCTGGTGGCATGTACGCTATGGCTCCACCCACCTCATCTCATCATCATCATCAAAGCGTTGAACTGGTGGGAGAGAAGAAGAAAAAAAAGGAGGAAAAGGACAGAGACAAACATGACAAAGACAAGGTAAATGAAGTCACGCCAGTGGAAAGGCCTTTACTGGTTTGATTTTATCATTCATAAATGTTTTGTACACCTCGTTAGCCGAAGAAGAAGAACATGACAGCCTATCAGGTGTTCTGTAAGGAGTACAGGGTCAATATCAATGCGGAGCAGCCCGGGTTAGGTGAGTGCTGTTGTTCTGTGCACAGCTGTCAATCATCTGTGCTGTGTCACGATTGGATGAAATTGTGTTCTTTTCCACCTCAGTCTTCGGGGAGCTGAGTAAGAAACTCGCAGAGGTGTGGAAACAGCTGCCTGAAAAAGACAAACTGGTAAACACTTCGCTTTCAGGATTTAAATAAAAAACAGCGACTTAAAGACGTAGTTGAAAAGTAGCCAGTGTTATTTGACTGTTAGAATATTATTTATTGTCTCCTCTTTCTCACACCGAAGGTTTGGAGACAGAAAGCTCAATATCTCCAGCACAAGCAGAATAAAGCTGAAGCTATGACGGTCAAGCGGAAACCTTTAACAACCTCAGACAGTAAAAGTAAAGGTGAGACCTTTCACCTTCCCCAGCTCCACCTGTATAGATCTACTACAGGGTGATTCATGCACATTACATATGGGAGTAATTATTTCATATATGTTATGTGTGCAGCAACAATCTTTTCCAGAGAGCATGTTGTGGACGTATTGGTAGCAGATCTATTCCACCAAGACCAGTCACTTTAACATTATGTTGACATAGTATATTACCTTTCATAAATGTCATTAACATAATTTTCTTGAATCTGTGTATCTCAGGCTCAAGTAAGGCTGTCAGTTTAGGGCCGGGATTGGCCCCTCAGAGCCGCTCGTCTTTGGGTATGTCCTTGTCTCCGGCGCGGGTACCTGATGTGGATCCCATAGATGCAGCAGCTCACCTGCAGCTGCTGGGCGAATCGCTGTCTCTGATTGGACACCGACTTCAGGAGACAGAGGTTTGTGTTGCAGACATGTCCCATGCAGAGGCCTGTCCACATATAGATCATGTCCATAAGTGTCTCTGTTGGTTCTGTAGGGGATGGTGGCGGTGTCTGGCAGTCTTTCAGTGCTTTTAGACTCTATTTTATGTGCTCTTGGTCCATTAACCTGCTTGACGGCACAAGTTCCCCAGCTCAACGGCTGTCCACGCAACATCCTGGTGAGACACATTCACATTCAAAAGTTTGCAGTTGATATACAAAGTGTATCCACTCACCCATTTTTTTTTTTTTGCAGTCAAATACTTTGGACAACATCGCCTACATAATGCCTGGACTATGAATCTCCTAAAAGGCACTTACAAGAGACTGGGTTACATTTGGACACATTCCCAGAAGCACCAAACGAAGGACCAGTTTCTTTTTTTACTTTTTCTGATCAGTGGACATTCTTAGCCTCTGATATGTTTTTTAAAATAGTATTTAAAATGTTAGTCATTTTTTTATTGTTGTAAAAAAGAGATCCAATTTTTAGAGGACACTTTTGAGGTTTGCCTTTTGTGTTTGTGTTTAGTTTCCATGTCTGGTTTAAGTGTTTGTGAGTGTGATCTAGTTCACATGCTTTCATAATGTCCAAAACGTTTATGTTTTATACAGTTATGTGCAGTTTCTTTTTAGGGCCAAGTGTTACTGTTTATTTTTTCTTATTTAATGTTGAGTTAATTTATATCAACAGCAGTTTAACTGCACTGTCATTGTTTTATGTCTTACATATTGTATTTTTGTAATGCAAATGTTGTAATAATATTATAGTTTTCAACTTTTAGCACGTTTACAGGGCAAGCATGTTTAAAATAATTTTAAAGGTGCAGTAAGTACTTTTTAAACCATAAGAATTTCATAGTTAATTTCACAAATATTTTTATGATGTTGTGCACAAACCTCAACCGAATCTGTGGACAAGGTCTTTCCTCACAAAAGCCTTATTTATAGTGCATAATTTTTTTGTGGCATTTTTTCGCTTAATGCAGTATCCAGTTCGACAGGTATTGGTATGCGTAAAAAAAAAAAATACTTACTGCACCAACGATTTCATTTAAAAAAAAGTGATTGTTGGTAGTTTTAGAAGATGAAGGAAAAAAGTTAAATATATTTGCATTTTGCATTGACTTATTTTCATTAAATCTCAAAGACCTTAAGTGGGTTTTGTCGTTATAAAATACTTTTATAAATGCATTTTCATCATGTACACATATGGTGAAAATCAGTGGGAACTGCAATTGTTTGGTTATGAACATTTCTTGTTTCATAGAAGAAAGAAAGTCATACAGGTGTCATGATTTTTGATTGAACAAACTTTTGAATGTTTGACATCCAAACAGTAACTAAGTATGATTTTTCTTAATTTTGAAAATCAGTTCAAACTAATTTATCCGTATTTGGTTTGCATGACTTTGTTACCATTTTATTACATAGAAAATCAGATTTTCTTAGAATGCATTATTGTATGTAAATATGTTATATGTGTTACTATGATACAAACTAGGTTATTGGTAGGGATTAATGTCTTTTTAAGCCAGAATTTCCTGCTCTGCAGCTTTTACAAGAACAATTTGTCACCACAAGATTAAATCGCCTACTAAAATGTCACAACCGAGGCTAAAAACACAAAAGTTAACATAACTACTGCATTTAGCATTAAAAAATATTTAGTAACTGAACCCAGTTAGTTAGTTGTTACGGCTGATAAAATTGCAGTAACGCTAGACTCTATCCACCCAGACACACCCTTAAGAAGTATCCATAGATATGGGTGTGATTCAGAGAAAGGAGGAGGGCGTCCCAGCAGCAGCATCACATGCTCAGGCAGAGCCACACAGCCGGGGCAGTGTTTTGACTGAACAGCAGGAGGAGAAACAGGAAGTACAGAGGAACACAGACCAGCTCATAAACACACGGTACACCAAAGATAAGTCCACTTGAAGGTAAGCCTCTCAAGCCTGTGTTTTGTCATCTTTCACATTATCAAAAGCAGACATCAGTAGTTGGGTGTGCCACACTGCTAGAGGAAGCCAAGCACTTACAGTGTTGTCAGTTGAAATGTGTGTGAAAGTGCTTCAGAGGTGTGTGAAATGTGTGTGTTTGTGTTCACTGTGCTGAGTCATCTGAATGGTACTCGCGTGCGTATTTTAAGATATATGCTACTGCACAATACATTATGTTCTGTTCACCTTCAAGCTGCAGACTATGGAGGGAAGTACGACACAAGATGAAATTCACCAGGAAGAGAAAGACAGACCTGAAAGCAGTGAAGAACGGTGGACAGATCTAAAGGAGAGAGGTACTGGAGGAAGTTTGTGAAATAATGTCTGGTTAGTACTACCCAAAACAAACCTGCAAGGACATGTTTTTGGACATGCTCTGTTGTAAAAAGTTTATTTATTAATTTATTTTCAAACGTTACTATTGGTTTCTATACCTTGTTTCTATAACATAATAGAAATAATATTCTATTCACCTTGTTTCTATAATATAATACCTTGTGCTTTTTTGGATGCTACACTGTAAGAAAAGTGGAACGATTACTAGGCAGGTTAAATAAGATAATGAATAATTCTGATTAATTACCACATGAAGTACGCTTTTAGGTTGCAAAACATTTTTAAAGTGAATATAATTTACACAGTGGTATTATAGTCTTTGAGTAGACCCTCTCATAAAAAGTGATAAATCTGTGATACTATAACATGTATGATAATAATATGGAAATGCACTGCCCCAGTGACCACTTTTGTAGCTTTTTTTACTTTTATGTAGATTATAAACATAATTATAAACATGACGTGGCACGTTTCCTAATGAACTACAGAATCCCTTACTAAGATGCTTCAAACTTTGCTTTTTTTTGTGCGTCGTAATAGCTCTCTTCAACCACTCAAAGTAATAAGGAAATCGTTTTTTAAGAATCCATATTAAACTGTCGGCCCACCCACTAGAAGCTGGAAGATACTTTTAATTTCATAAAACAGCCTTACTAAAAATAATTTTCAAACTTTTACACTCACTCAGATATAGTGTAGTAAAATTGAGCTTTATTTATTTCTAGCCTGCACCCAGCCTGCTGACTGCAACAACGCTTTTAGCAAGTCTAAGCTTTTCTGACGTTTCATATCAGTAAAGGTGTTATGTGTCAATTCAGTCTTTAGGTGGCGCTGTTGCATTAAAAGTATGGCACGCAGAAACGGCTAAATCGGCTTTCACATTATTATATCCTGGTAATCGGTTTGTATAATTGCATCATAATGACCTGCTGTTTTAAGTAGTAAGTTTAATTTAAAACGTAGTAAAAACACGCTCAATTCACTTTTGATCTGTTTTTATCCTAATAAAATAATTACTTCAGACATTTATGTATGTTCAGCATTCATTTTAAGCTGTTGCCCACTGATTAGTCTAGTAATATTTAATCTAAAAATATCCAAAAGACTAAGTTTTTGCGTCGCTATGTACATTTTATTATTTTCATTGATTGTTTCATTTTGTTCAGTCAGGTCTGGGTCAACAGGATCAGTTTATTTATCCTGGTTTTTAGGAAGTCAACCCTATGATGACCCTATGAAGTCAATATGTCGATTTACAAGCTCCAATATTTGTGTGGAAAGAAAGAGATTGTTTTCAT
This sequence comes from Enteromius viviparus, assembly GCA_032353835.1. NCBI lineage: Eukaryota > Metazoa > Chordata > Actinopteri > Cypriniformes > Cyprinidae > Enteromius > Enteromius viviparus. Next base: position 3,107,516 of record JAUCNO010000710.1, on the reverse strand, counting down.
TGAGCTAGCTGTTGTGCTTTGGGAAAAAAGGATTTTCCACTTAAATAGGAAAAATATGAGACTTACTTTGAGTTTGCTTTGGTAAACCTGGATTTGTATCAGTTTGTCACACCATTAACTGATGTTGGTCAAAAACTTTAAAAGGCATTAATTATTAAAATATTTAAAAAAAAATCAACTCTGAATTTACAATTATTGCTTCCTACTTTTTTGCATGTTATATATATTGCAACAAACCAGCTGCTATTACTTAATTCACATACTACTCAAATATCAAATACTAAGACTTTAAAATAAACTCAAAGACTTTTAAATGGAAATCAAATGGGTATTTAAAAACTGTGAAATTTATCTGCAATGCATACATTTCATGCTTTATTATGACAGTAATAAAATTATGATATTGAATTAACCCTCATAAAACAAACAACACAAGTCTTTTTTTCCTCTTCATTATTTATTCAAAACTAAATCTTAAATGTGAATAAGTCACATTTTGTAATATCATTTGTGGGGAAAAAGCCAAATATAATAGTATTTTGTATGTCCTGTCTGTCTTTAATAAGACTGTGTTTCTGTCTGTGGTTGTAGAGTTGAGACTGGTGCTGCTCGGCTCAGCGGGTGCTGGGAAAAGCAGTGCGGTCAATGCCATCCTGGGCGGCCCAACATCTGAGTGCGAGTCTACAGGCCCTGAGACCCCATCCACTGACTGTCAGAAGAGACGCGTGACGCTGGCAGAAAGACAGGTGGCTTCAACTCTCACTTAAAGCTCTATAAGAAAATGTAAAATAAAGCTGCATCAATGCATTCAAATGATTTCCTGGTGTGTGACTAGGCATATCAAAAGTATTTTTATAAAATGAGTCACATCTTCTCATTATATTCACACTTATGTATACATGTCATAAACCGTTACAGTAATGGCTTTAAGCAAACGTTGCCTTTTGTTGATTAAAAATTATAGTTTTTTTTTTTTTTTAAGAAATTCAATAGCTCAATTTATAGTTTGTCTACTTAACCTTAACCTACAGAAACATAATTATAAATACAATAAAAAAATTACAGAACATCAGATAAAAAAATCTTTTATATTCCTCACCTGACCTGAAATACTGTTGTATTTTTATCACCTAAACATTAAAAAAGGATGAATAAATAATATAGCATGTATTGCCTAATGCTGGTTTAATGTCATTTATATACATTATATAAAATAAAGTCTTACCAAATATGTTTGTGCGATTTAAAAAGTGTCCTAGAGTGTTACCTACAGTTAAATTAATAAACTACTTTACCGTGGAAAAATAACTTTTTTATTTCGACTGTATTCAGATCCATTAGTACTGTATTATATTATAGTGCACTGAAGGAGCCTTTTTCTTCTTCTCTGCACAGGTGGCTGTCGTGGACACACCTGACTGCCTGTGCATTGAGCGTCCTGCTCAGGACGTCCGCCGCCAGTTTTCGCTCTGCGCGGCTTTAACGGCCCCAGGACCCCACGCTTTCCTGCTCTGTGTACCTGTTCACCGGCCCAGCAACCTGGAGCTCCAGATTCTGGAAACCATCGAGAAGGTGTTTGGCCCCGAGGCGGTCAGTAAACATGCAATGGTGCTCTTCACTTGCATGGACCGACTGCCTGAGGATGTGTCTTTGGACGAGTATCTCAATACAGAGCGCCCCGACTTGCTAGAGCTCGTGCAAAAGTGCAAGGACCGGCATCACCCGCTGTGCCCGGGATCCAGCGTGGAGGAGCTGTTCACGAAGGTGGAGAAGATGGGGGAAGAAAGTGGGACACGCTTCTACACCTGCCCTCTGCTGCAGGAGGCAGAGAGGAGAGTGAAAGAGAAGCAGGAGGAGATCTCCAGAAGCAGAAGAGAGATGGGAGAGGATGATTGGGAGGAAATAAGAGCTGAGGCAGAGAGAAGCGTGGATGATTTGGTGGTTGAGGGAATCGCAGAGCTCTGCGTCTCCACGCCTGACACCTCGTTTTTACGCTGGTTGTGGGACAGTGTGGTCGGGTGGCTCCTGTGGCTCCCTAATATGGTGAGGGGCAGTGCTTTACTGGGGTCCATTGTGGGGATGTTCGTCGGTGGGCCCTTAGGAGGGGCCATGGGAGCTACGGTGGGCTCTGTGGCAACGGAGGTGGGTAGACGGAAACAAAAAACCAAGTGAGCTCTTGGAAATTTGGTAGCAATTTATTGTGTTTTCATTATGTCACATCCAACAACTGATCTAGTGTTTTTGAACATTCAAATATGTATATACAGAAATGTTTTTCTATTGAATACATGCTTTTTCTCCCAATACATTATTAATAGTGCTGGGAAATGATTAATCGTGGTTAATCACATCCAAATTAAACGTTTTGTAATAGTAATATATGTGTGTGTGCTGTGTATATTCATTACACACACATACAGTATATAGTTTGTAAATATTCACACGTCTATATTAATATAACTTAGATTATGAATAAAAATATTTAATATGTAAAATGCATATTTTTCTGAAATATGGACATGCATGTGTGTTTGTTTGTGTGTGTATATATATATAGTATATATATATATACACACAAAATATACACAGCACACATAAATATTAGTGCTGTCAACAGATTAATCATGATTAATCACATCAAAATAAAAGTTTTTCTTTATATAATATATTTGTAT
>JAUCNO010000710.1:3066817-3086710 GCA_032353835.1 Enteromius viviparus | reverse complement strand
GATCACCGAAGCAAGATGGCGGCGATGTTGACGTATGCTGAGAGACCCCAAGGCGGGTCTACCTATATATGTCTATGACACAAAAGAAAACACTCTGGAGAATGTTGATAATCAAACAGCTGCTGGCTGGGAGCCATTCACTTTTATAGTATCGGCGAAAATGGTTACCAGCAACATTTTGATTACTTACATGTTTCTATATGTTTTGTGTTTAAGAAAGAAATTCGTAAATGTTTCAATAGAAAGTGACAGCATTTTCATTTTTTTAGATGAACTATCCCTTTAAGAATCTTCACATTAAAATGAAGAACTATAGAATGGGTTGAAGCTTGTTTTATGAACTCTAAAAAGTAAGTGCATTTTTCCCACCGTCTTCAACAGGACCCAGAACTCAAAATCTAATTAGTTTGGAGCTACCGCACACTTCATGTTCGAGAGTTTACATTCATTCATTTACACTTAATGTTGTAAGCCCCATATGTTCTTGATCTCCCAGACTCCATGGAAACATCTGAAGATCAAATGCATGGGCTGCAAATAGTGCAAAGGAGGCCTACGGAGCAGGAGATAACTATGTTAGACAAGGGTTACTTCCTTCCTCGGAGATCAATACAGTCTTGTTGCCCTCTGTTTGGTTCCAGAGCTTCCTTTGCTTAATTCTGTTTTTTCCGTGATATATAAAAAAGTGATTGGCTCTCTCGCTGCCAAAACGTGTCCTGCACGGCTGTAAAAAACAGCTTCCCCACAGCAGCTTTTTCAAATTTGGGGCTTGTGACACTCTGCCAAAAGCCACAAATTACCCCCCTCTAGCAACAGCGAATTAGGAACAATTTTCTGTTTGCTATAAAAAATGGGAAAAAGAAAGGCAAGGGTAAAATATAGCTTACACCAGAGACCACCAAGGCAGGCAGCGCAGAAATGAAGTGCATGCTCGCCCAGCAGACAGTTTGGGTGGCAGGGCGGCATTTGGCATTTTGTGCACTTGCTGATACTCGTAGTAATCAATTCGCTAAAACATGGTGTCGTGTTTCAACATGGTGAGGTCACGCTTAGAGAGAGCAAGGCCGTATTAATATCACGCCTTGATGGAGAACAGGCATTTTTCAAAATGAGGGATTTGAGACCGATCTTACAGGAGAAGAGATGTTTTTCTCCAAATCCTCTCTGAGCTTGGTCTATTGGATTAAGGATCAGAAGGGAATAAGCAGATTTTTTTCATCTGATACAAAGTGTGAGGTTTGGCTGAGTGTCCACTATGTATGCCAGCTCATGATTATTCCCTTCCAGAACTCCTTCCAATGCCTCTTAAAAGTCCAAGTCCAAGTTCTTCTGCATTGCTGTAGATGTTAACGTAGAAGAGCGGAAAACCAAACCCAAGCGCAAGGTTGAGGTTGAGGAACTGGTGAGGTTAAGAGCCAATCTCCTGCTGCAGCTCGCGGCTGGTGGTCCACAAACCTCGTTCAGTTCCCCTAGCAACACCCAGAGACTGAGAGTGAAGGAGATCTCGAATAAACCACCTGACCATAGGCAGCCCGACCATCACCAAATCAGCATAATCAGGCTTTGGGCCCATTGAGAAAACAAGGCAACAGTAACTAGAGACTGAAGCGCACATTAACCCGGTTCTGTAGCCTCTGACCCATATGTTAATTATACTTCCTGTTCCTTTCCTGATTACATGACAGCAGATTTTTAGCCCATTCACAAAGGAGTCAGCTAATTGTGCGACTGGAAGCAGCACCACTTGATGCTGTTTGTTCAGTTTTTAATCAAAAAAAGAAAAACTTTTTTTTTTTTTCATTCAAGAAACATCACGTTGTTTTATTGCACAAGAGATCGTTGACTATTTTCAGCAGTGTTATTGGCCTCCAGTAGAGATGCAAAGAGGCTTTATTAGAAATAGCAATCTTATTACTGTTACACTACTGTATTCCTGTAATTATAAAAATAACTAAGGCACCAAAAATGTTAGAAATGGAAATGTAGCTTTTAATAACTGCATATGTTTTATATTAGTTTATAAGCAAATCCAATGAAAAAATAGAGTTATATTACATGAACTTTTATTGGTGTATTGCATGGTTGTTTTGTATAGTCAAAGAACATCAATGGAATCTTTCAGTTCTGCAAAATGTTCTTTACACTCTTCACAGATATTCAGTGATGCCACAGAAAAAAACCTTTCTGTTCTCTAAGGAACCTTTTTGTAAACAATGGTTCTTAGAACCATTAGTGTAACGGATAATTTTTTTCACCTTTTGCGGAATGAAAAGGTTCCGTAGAGGTTAAAGGTTCTTCACAAGGAAAAAAAGATTCTTCACACTAAAAGCTGGAATGCAATATAATTTCCCCCCGGTTTACAGATTGGATACGTCAAAGCTTTAGTTGCTAAAAGTCAGAGCCAGTCTAGAGATTAAGTCGACAGATTTCACAGAAAATCGGCTCGTAGACACAAAATGAGTTCTTTTTGGGGCTCCAGACTTTGATTCCATCCATGCAGAGTATATCAGACATGTTTGAAATGTTAAGCTGATTGTAGAATGCACATTATTTTTATTGATCAAGTGTCTCTTAGCAGCAAGCAGTAGGTTTCTGTCATTTTTGTTTTTTTTGGTGACCAGAACAAATCTGGTAGGATGTGATCCTCAGTCATTTAGTGTATCATAGCCAGTTTTTCCATCTGTGACTATTATAAAGAGGGTAAGTATATGCTGATGCCCAGAGTTTGAAAATATGTCCAGATTGTGGCGTATAATCCAGAAAAATAGAGGTGCTTTTAAGAACTGCTCACTTAATGGTTCTTTAGGAACCCAAAATGTTCTTTCTGGCACTGTTGCAGAAACCCTCCTTTGTCATTTTTATTTTAACTACTAAGAAACTGACCAAAAATACGCATTTGTTTTAAAAAAAAAAATCTACAAAGCTATATTTCCTCCTTTTATTGACAATGGAGGATGAAGTCAAGCACATTGCACAGTATACATAATACATACTGCAGAAAGTCGAATACTATATTAGTGTGCTGTTTATAAACAGCAGGTTTTTGTACTAAGCCTGAGCATCAGGGCTCCATGTGCATGGAAGCAGCAGGGTGCTTCAGAGGTTAGCAGACAGCCATACACCACTTCTTAACATGGACACATTAAGCAGCCCTAATTAAATTTCTCATTTTCTTTCCCTACGGGCCATTTGTACTTCCTTTTTTCTCATTCCATCTCTCCATGCCATTGCCGTTCATTCATCTGCTCTGCCCATTGGTGAAGGAGCATGGCTGAGGTGTTAGCTCATTCCCCTTCTGGGTGGCTTTCCTGCAGTATTTCACTGTCATCTACTGGCAAATTGATTTTGGCAAAGAAACCAGCTGGGCTGGGAGTGGGGAGGGGGCATACTCGCATGCACACATTTCCCACGTACGTATTGAGAAACGCTGGCATACGTGTGCATGCAGAACGTATGTGCACTAACTTGGTCACCCCTCAAATAAATAGCTCGCCAAAATAGTGAGCAGAGGCCCCTTGGTTCTGGAAAAAGGACTTACTGACGAAAGGCGAAGGGTGGAGGTTTGGGGTGATTTATAACTCTATTCAGTGCAAATGAAGAGGCTGAACTGCACACGTCTTGCCAGCAAAAGCACATGTGTGTGTGTGTGTGTGTGTGTGTGTGTGTGTGAGAGAGGAACTGATCATTTATGTGACATCAATGGCTACATCAAGTGCTGACATCATACAATATCTCCCCTTTCATTAAGGACGTGCATCACTCTGTCATAGTCATATTAGTAGATTGTTATTGTCCCTTTAAAGGGCAATTATGTTGCAGCGTCAGATTAAAAAAAGACTGTTTACACTTGGTATTAACAACCGTCTCTGGTGATCCGATCACAAGTGGACAGCTGAGACAGGCTGCTGTGTACACCGGGTGTTTACATGCATCTCAAATGTGTCTTCTGTGACCACTTGTGATCAGATTTCATTACGGCAGGGTCTCTGATGTGTCACTTAACTCTCGGTATGTTGCTTCTAAAGTGGCAAAAGTCAACACTTTATTACAAAAGTGATGTTTCGGCCAGAATGATCATTGTTGTTAAAGAGCTTCACTCAATCTCCAACCCTGAAAAGAGAGTTTGAAGTGTGTATTGGGCTTGAACAAGGGCTTTGTGAAATCTGAGATCTGATTCTTCAGTTAGATCTGGTCTGATATACAACCTGCTTCTAATAAAAGATTATGACTATTCAAATTTTCAGCTGTCTTGTTTCCAGAGATATTTTCCCATTTAATTATTAATTTTTTTCTGTTTAGGCATGTAGTTTTTCAATAGCCTAATTCTTCAATAAAGAATGCGTCGTATTTTGTGTTTGTTTATGTGCAGAATGCATTGGTTTGCATGGGTATATTGCCATATTTAATTGGAATGAAAATAAGGATGCGAGGAATAAAGTGCAGATTGTTTAATTTATTGTATTTCATTTATTGTTTAATATTTTGCTTCTATTACAACAACAACAACAAAATAAATAAATATATAAATACATTTAAAAACACTTTGCTTTTTTAACACCTGCATCTGCTTGAATAAGCTTTATACAGCGATTAATAGTTCACCCAAAATTACAATTCTGCCTTTATTTACTCATCCTCAATGTCAGGCAAATGTTTATTCATCTTTAAAACTGAAGAGGCAAGAGACAAATGAAGAAATTTCAAGTCCATGCTTCAAAAAATATATAAAACACCATGAAAAATGATGAAAATCATTTCTGAAGATGAACAAAGGTTATGTGGATTTGGAACAACACGAGTGAATAGAGTAAATTCAAATGAGTAAATTATTCTCTATATTGCAAATAATTGTGCACATCCGTGTATTTTCACATTTTTGTTTTGCTGTATTGCAAAGCCATATATTGTTACACCCCTGCCAACTGCTTTTGTCAGAATGATGGGACATCTGTATGTGCTTAACATAAGCCCTTGTGGTTTTATATTTAGTTTATTTTTACAGATTTTGCTTACTTGTATTTTATTTTGAGATTTGAAACAATTACAAAGTGAACGGAAAAAGTGTCTCATTCATTAAGCTGACACGAAGCGAAATATTTCATCATTAATGCGTCGAGGTTACAAATGTGAAGATTAATCAACTCATTAAGCTGAACTAAATGTTTTTGAAGCCGACATGATTGCACGTGTTAAAGCAAAAACAACGTTGACTGCACTTAATAAATGGAATAAGAAAAATAAATTAAAAGTTATTTTAACAAGAAATGTGTTGTCAAGGTAACAAAAAAGGCAACAAAATGTAACATTTAAAAGTAGCATTTTTTAAAAATTCTTCTCAACAGTTTTATTTTATCTTGGCGTGTATGTATTACCATGGAAACTTGTTGTGGGATTATGGGTAGTGTAGTACCTCGATTTTTTTTTTTTAAAGACTTACATGTGATCCTGGAGCAAATGCATTTTAATCGAATCGCCCCTTGAATCACTTTATTACCTTAACATCTCAATTGCAACAAAATAGACTTAAACACAGGAATAGAATTTTCCTCTTCAGGAAGCTGCTTGGAAGGAGCAGGATATCCCATAGAGCACCTCAGCGGCGCGGCTGGAGGAGAGAGCAGGAGACCTGCGCGAGCTGGTACAGGCTTTGAGCAATGACTTTAACCATCCTGTTTGACTTGGCATGAGGAGACAGGAGAAAGCGCCTCTCGGGTCAGGTACAAGCGGACCTTTAAACACAACCTGCGCGTTCACTCCCTTGTAAAAGCAAACCGTATCGGAGGGTAAAAATATAAACTATAATACGTCATTGGTAATAAAGCGCGCAGGACTGGCAGCGCTGCTGGAGGGTGTCAAATAAAGAGCAATTCATCACAATCACAATATTATTAACATGCTTAATGTGACACTGATGGAGCGTGACGTGAAGTTTTCACAGATGACGTATTCAATTTCAGACCACAAATGCAGGGCTTATTATGATTTCTGTCTTCGTACGTGAAATGACTTGTTTTGCTTTAAGTTATGGGTCTTAGACGGCCATTTGACTGGAGAAAATAATCTCCCAGATTGTTTTTGAGGATCACAAACTATGGCAGCTGCAAAGACGATAGCGTTTAAGCAAGATGTGGGAGCTGGGTCACAGATACGCTGTGATGGTCACTGTAGAAATAAATATTTGTCTCTGTATCTCTTTTGGGACGCGGCTAAATAGAGGCCAGTTATTCAAAGCCAACAACAGGAATCTTTCCATCTCCTGCATGAAAGAGTCTGTGGGCGAGCGAAAGACAGCTGGACGCATTTACTAGTGAGTTTTCTTGAAGGCTACTCACACACTCACGAAGACACACTCCTTTTGTTTCCTTTATTTTGTCAGGTGCAGCGGGGAGTTCAGCTATCTCAGGTTGGCCTTTTCTTTGGTTCTGGCTCTTCTGCGCTTGTTTTATTTTTCTTTTCTCACACAGAGAAACTCCAGCGCAGTCCATTTAGGAATATAACTTCCAGGCTCATTGTCCAGTTATATGAATTAACGAAAAAGGAAGTCTGAAAAACTGGAAAACGTCAAACATTAAAGCGCAGGTCAAACCCAAATAAGCAAGATTTCAAACGCATTCAAAGCGTTGCGGTGAAATTCAAGGAAGGCACGGGTTTCACATGCAAATGTATATTTCCCCCAGTTTGATAAACCAGATGTTTGACGTTTTATTTAAATCAAATTAAAAATTCAGCTTTATCTGAATTTGGAACCAATATGAAGATCTCTCCTTATGACAAACAGGCGTTATAGTGAGAAGGTCGTCAAATAGAAAGCAGAATAAAGGCACATGATTTCAAGACCCAGCAGAGATGACTTCATCCAGTCACGTCAGACTGGTACTCCAGATCACGAGCTCCTTTCATGATATTCATTTGGTGATACAGCACATAGAAATTTGATTGCCTTGAGGTGTTTTACTATTAGGCCTTTTGTTTTTTGTTGTTTTTTAATAAATCCGACAATTTTCGTGGCATGAATTTGTTGTTGGTCTATACAGTTTGACAATACTAGAAATTGATATTTTTTTAACTTAGAAATGTTTTAAACACCATTTGTGCCATGCATAATTCTTAAATAGAATATTTTAATTTTTATAGAAATTCGAATAATTTTACTCGTTAAATAAACTTATCTATTAATAAATAGCTGAATACAAATAACAGTATAGGAGTTAAAGTAACTAAAAGATAACGTAACTCATACCAATGATAGTGTTGCACGCATAGCCTATTTATAAATATGAATATATTTACAATAAATACAGTACAGTACACTGGTTTTAACTCTTATCTTCCAGTTCCCAGTCAAAGATAGCCTACCATCTGCTTTAACTTTATTGCTTCTATTTGGAAATGCCACTGCTTGCTGCTTTTTTCACCTCCATTCCCATAAAACTGTGTTAAATTGACATTAACTTCCATGCAGATAAAAAAGTATTGTGTAACTGAAGGAGTATTCTCAAAACGTAGCAATCATATGCCCTATGACATAAAACATTACACTGCGCAGTACACGTAAAATAAAAGCTGTACTTCAAAAGGCTGTCATTATTCCTCATTCAGAATCTGTGGCCTGTTGTTTCCCAGGAGAAATTCTTATTAAACTATTTGATGAATTTGGTGACAGTGTAAGTTTGATTTGATTAGGAAATCATACAAAATCTGTTCAATCATTTCAGGCTAAAACGAAGGCCCCAAAATCCTCGCAAAGCACTCAGAAGAGAGATCAGAGACCTGCGGTCATGTGATGATAGGCTGTATATAGATGCATAATGTGTAGAGCTTTTGAAATCGACGATTGAAATGACTGTGTTTAATGACTCAAAGGAGCGTGAATACACACCTGCGTCAGAGTGAGCTGTCAAGACTCTGCTGAGCGTTTGGAGATGATTATTTACTATGTGCGCTCAGGTGGAAATCTGATCATGCTCAGGCGAGATATGTATATTTGTGAAAAGCATTTGAGACTGATCCGGTTGATTATTTCCGCTCAACAAGCTTAAATAAATAAACCGACGCGAGTGGACACGTGTTATAGGCCTACTTCATATTTTACTTTATTTTTATATGATGGAGATAATGGCTAAATGAACGGCCATTAAGATCTATGCAGTGTATTTATAAACTATAAGTGATAAATAAATGTCCTCCTGTAGTCAAAAGTAACACAGCAATACAAATTTTTTTTGGTTACTCTTGGTTTATTAAATACATCTGACATTTATTTATATATATATATATATATATTTTTTTTTTTTTTTAAATGTTAGTTATCATATGCTAAAAGTAACACAACAGTACAAACTTATATTGCTTGGAAAATATATTTTTTACTGGTAGTGTAAATCCATTTTATATGAAAAAATGTTTAACAGTATGAACAATATTAACATTTTTAATTTCTTTTTTTTATGCTGCAGCACACAGAAAGTCACCACAGTGACAGGACCTCGATTTACTTTTATATAGGCCTACTGAAAAACTGACAAGGGACACTTGAGGATTACAGTGTTACAGCACTAAATAACATGTTAACTGATCACACAATTTGTAATCAGAAAAAAATGACCGCTTCAGTAATTTACTTTTGGCGCTGGAAAACTGCTCTCTGACGTAACCGCGGGAAACAAGGACGAAATGACGTGATATTCGGCAGCTACGTCAAGGGTTTCGTGCTGAAAGTGCTGTCATAGCTTGGAACGCAAATATAGTCGGGGCTCTGGGAAAATTGCTTTGTTACTTTTGCCCCGGTTCCCCCTTAAATGATTTTTATAGCTGTTTACGACTCAGGCCATTATTTTAACAATGAAAAAAATATTTTTATACTCCAATCGAACCAGTTCAATAAATTCTAAATGTTATTAAGCATGATTATGTCTCTTATAATGTCACATAAACTGCACAAGATATTAAAATTTTATAATTAAAAAAAAATAAATCTAAAAACCGTCCCATAATCACTACAAACACTTTTGGCAAAATTAGGCCTATTATAAAAAAATCATCAAATTTTGAATAACCGATTAAAAACTTAGAGAAAAGTTTTTTATTTTTATTTTTTTTTTTATTGCCCTCACGTTTTAAATATGTGGGGTATTTTTGTACCTGGTTTATTTCCGACACACGCACACACACACACACACACACACACACACAGACAGACAGACACACAGATTGTATTTATTTACGCCTATCTGTGTATCATAGTTATAATTCCTAATTTTCCATTCATAGTAATGACAACAATTCACATTATTAAAAATGTGATGATGAATAATAACAATTAATGGACTGGAAAATGTTAGCAATCGATATCTTACCTGATCTTACCTTTTTGCTTATTTGCTTATTTGCTTATTTAGGCAACTGTTTATCCTTGTTGAGAAATGAGCGAGACATATCTGGAAAATATTGGCACTGTATTTACAGCACATTTAAAGAAAAATGTTGCAAGTAAAAGGCACTGTGTAGCCTACTTCTTCTTCATGCCAAATCATGAGCAAATCACGACATTTCTTGTCCATATAAAAGGTCAATTTTATTTCCGTCAAAACGCGAAAAGGAAATTCGTCATTTAAATAATCGATTCGTTCGATATTTAATCATTCCAATAAAATAACATGCATCTATAAACAATTTCAGCATGTAACACTTCAACACGTCACTGGATGAATTCCTGACAGAAATTAAAAACTCAAAGGTTCCTTAAAATATTCGAAAACATTCGACGAGATGCTCTACACACTTTTATACCCCGGATAAATGAAATGATTCCTGAGAAGAAAAAAAACCCCAACAGTTTCGTGTCCAGATATGCGCTGTTAGTCATTGACACTAGCCAGGTGTCTGTGTTTAATAGACAAATCCACGTGGCTGTGCACATCTTGGAGCTTTTGGTATTCGTACTGAAAATTAAGGACCCGAGGGAAGCCCACAGGATTGAACAGTGCTGAGGACGCGTATGGAGAGGTCGGGGCCATTGCGCAGGCGAGGCCAGGGGCGACAGGCTCCATGGCCACTGTTTGGGACTGTGGGAAAGACTTGGCTGTGACAGTGTTCCTCGAGAAAAGCGTGGACAGTGCCGGTAAAATGCTCCCAACAGGTGGCATGCCAATGGGTTGATGGAAGCCAAATGGGTAGATATCCAGCCCCGGTAAATGAGCGCAGGACGCGCTGAGTCCGTACGCGCCGTAGCCGAGGTTAGGAAAGCCACTGGGCTGGAGAGCCTGATCTTTGAACATGCCAAATTTGAAGTGCTGCCGCTTAAATCGCTTTCTCCTCCGCAGGAAACTTCCGTTCTCGAACATATCCGATGAATTGGGATCCAGGGTCCAGTAATTCCCTTTCCCGGGATTGCCGGGCTCGCGTGGCATTTTGACGAAGCAGTCGTTTAGGGAGAGATTGTGTCTGATGGAGTTCTGCCAGGCTGGGAACTTCTCTCGGTAATACGCAAACCGGTGGCTGATGAAGTCGCATATCTCGCTGAGGGTGAGACGCTTCTTTGGGCTCTGAAGGATGGCCATGGTGATCAAAGCAATGTAGGAATAGGGCGGCTTCACCGAAGTGCTCTTGCTCGAGCTGGAGGGACACATGGAAGACGGGACGTGGTCCTTATCCTCCTTCTTATCTACCTGGTCGGATGCAGAGAGAGCTGAGATCGAAAGATGATCGTCTCCAGACTCTTTGCCACCCTCTCCAACCACGTCGACAACGAGGTCCTCCATTAAATCAGTGTCCAGGGTCATTATCCACAAGTTGGAGACGCGAAACGGCTCCTAAACAAGCAGATGGCACAGGGCTGTTCCTGGCTCCTCGGAACACCCTGGAAGATGGATGACAAAGAGACGAGCGCGCTAACAACACGAGATTTAATTTGGCTCCTCGGGAATCCTCACCATTCGAGCGCAGGAGGGCTGGAGAGCTGCGCTTGCAGCAATGTCCATCGTCCACTCCGACGCAACTAGATTCCTGCAGCTGTTCGGGAATCGGATGACGATGATGTCATGACGAAGTTCTCAGGAAGAAGCTCCACTCCAATGAAAACAGGGCAACTCTACCAGGTCCTGTCCGCAAACAGTCCTCTGAAGGAACCGTGATTGATGTCATGTCACTCAAGTCACGAGGATGTTACGGCGCTTAACTTTAAGCACGAATTTTACAAGTTACACTACTGCTTTGACTGTTTTAATGAACAGAAAAAATAATAAAAGAGATAAAAGAAAGACAGTGACATGTTCATTTTTATTAGTGCGTGCTATTTTATGTTAATTCAAGCATAATACCTCACATGTCGAGTAGTCAAAGAAATTAGATTTTTTTAATCACTTGGAAATCGAAAGAAATTACCCAAAATAAAATGTACCAGCATCATACGATTAGTTTATCCGACGCTTATTGTTATATTCACACAATAGCTTTTACATGTAAATCGACAGTTTAATAAAAAAATTGCTGTATTAGTGCCCTAATTAAGAAATGCATAACATGTGATCTTTTTTTATCCATGCAGCAAATTTAGCAAATCAGTTAACAGTATATTCATATTTTTCCCGTGCATATTTTTTTATTCATATTTATTATTTGTACCCGCGTTGTTTTATATGTTAAAATGTAATGAATAACAAATTCTAAAAAAATGGCATTAATGCTTGACAAATAGACGGAACAGCATTAAGATCCCAAACAATAATTTCGTATTCTTTTATTATTATACTATATTTTAGTAAAGTACAGATTTTAAATGTAAGATAACAAAAGACAACAATCACAAGATAATACTGGAGACCATACAGATCAATAATAGTAAAATGGCAGCACAGTATGCATCAGCCTGAATGTCATTCAGCTGTGAAGCAACGAAGCTACAATCAGAAACAGATTTAGGCCTAATAGGCTATTTATCATAAGGTGCCGTATGTATTTGATCTTCGCACATTTGTTTCTTCTGTCTTAATATCTTGCATTTCCAGTTGAGCTTATAGGCTAGTTTTCATTTCAATGATATGGTGAAAATTTGCTTTATCAAATAAAATTGTCGGGTCATTCAGATGAAAGTGAGCCATTTTCGCTCGCAATTGGGTGCTGAAGGCCGTGGGGTGTTTGTTTTACCGATGCAGCTCTTTGTTGAGGATTTCTACATTTCCTGCGCGTATAATCTGATTGATACCGGAGCCCACCGAGCGGGGAGATGACGTGGGTGGGCATGATTTCACAAATCTATCACGCATGTCCTCAGATTGGAAACAGGCCCAGCGAGAGAAATGAATGAAGGATGGTTTTGGAAGTAAAAGGGGGGTAATAATACAAACCCGACGCAGCAGCTCCACAGATAATGTGCTTTAATGTGGTATTCATGGATGATGTATTCCTATAGACAGCAAACGGAGACGACAATTACAACTGATACGACTTGCTATATAAAAGATGTTATATATTAGAATATTTTTACTATTAATATTTAGCTTAAGTATGTCTATTGTAAACTTATTAGGATTGTTATCACTGGGCTACATCGAGTTTATCACAAGTCATGACACAAACGGGTGGTTTCTCAAGAAGCATAAGCCTTTGGACTCAAATATTTAGCTCATCATCTTTGATGCTCTGACGCTAGTTTTTGCTATCTTAAGGCCAAGGTTGGTTTATGCAGATGGGATGAATAAATGGATGGACAGCAGAGACTAACTGAACAGACTACAAGAGCTGTTCTTCGAGAAAATAAACTCCCTCAGATTAAAGGAATAGCGTCACCTTGTGACAAAATGCACTGAATATATTTTATATAGGCTTCCTCTTCTTAATTCGCTGGAAATAAACAGCTGGTTCCCAATAATATTACAGGCTTGAATAATCAACTCTTGAAAAAGAATGAAAATGGTGCGCATTGAATCATAACAAAGCTTCTTTATAGTTATTATAAAAGAAGAGGAAGAAGAACAAAAAAAGACAGAAAGAAAGAAATGCCACATTACAGGTGCAGGCCTTCCTGTCATGTCATGTCTGGTTTTGTTCAAGTAAAGACAGCAGACAAACCTGTTCAGCTTTTTTTTATAGCCACGTACGGCTATAGAAGCTAGGTGTCACATCATGTTTTAGTAAAAAAAATGTTTTTAACATTTATTTATTGGGTACGTTTAACTATTATAAAGCTAAACTGTAAGTACAGTTTATAATGAATGTAAGAATGCATGCTACTAATACGTATCAATTAATATGCAGCTGAAATAACTGTTACTTATATATTGAAATAAAGTCTTGTTTATTTTAATTTGGTTTCGTAAACTCAAACTGTATTGTAACATTAAGTCACATTATTAAAACGTGCATTCAGATGTAATGATGTGGAAATATATATCTATATATATCCACATAACAAACGTTCACTCAACCTACTTTATTTATTTTCAAATGATTTAAATATTTTATTTACTTTTAGATTGGCATTGTGTTTGAAAATGTGTTGTTGATACATCACCAGTAGATGTCAGCAGAAACCCAGTGTTAAAACTTTTGACTGGCGGCTGACAGGAGCATGCGCAGATTTGAGCCCCTCTGATCACTACGAGGAAAGCTACTACTTTCATCATGGCATTTTATTATGTTTAGGTTATTTGTGTCTGTTTTTAATGACATTCATGTTTTAAAAAAACATAGTGGGATAACAAAATAATTGTTATTTAAAAAATTATATATTTGGACCTCTGGGGTAAAATGCCCCACCAGAATTGGAATAGAAAGGTAAAAGTGGCATGTTTTTAGTTATATTAATACTCAGGCTATATAATGAGATTATTATTTAGTGTTTTCCGTGCATCAGATTTACATGTCAGAAAATCGAATTAAATAAATTTATTAGATTTGAATGAACAGTGTTGCAATTATGACACATTTTCAGTTAAAATATGGGGAATTCAGTATGTAAATATAAAAATACATAAAATAATTATTTTTTAAAAAGGCTCCAAAACAATATTAAGCAGCACGACTGCTTCCAGCATTGCTAGTAAATCAGCATATCAGAATGATTTCTGAAGACTTGAGTAATGATGCTGAAAATTCAGCTTTGCGTCACATTTTAAAGTATATTCAAATAGAAATCCGTTATTTAAAATTGTAAGAATATTTAGAACATTTTTACTGCATCACATGAACGCAGCCTTGATGTGCATATGAGACTTCTTAAAAACATTTAGTCTGAGTTATGCGTTCCTTAGGGGGAAAAAAAGTTTTTGAGTCCAGATGGTGCATTTTCAGCATCCACCAGCAGAGGCAAACTGGGTTGTACTATAGTGAGCCAAACCTTGACCTCGGTCTTAAATAGTTTTAGAGAAGCAGTTTCTCTTTCGTCAATGGCTAGCATTCATAAATTCTGCTCCTGGAGGCTCTTGCTCCTCACATTTATGTAATTTATTAATCTGAAACACCCAACTCATGTCAAAGAGTCTTTATAATGAAAAATCAGTTGAATCAGGTGAGATGAGGAAGACATCAAAAATGCTGGGGGAAGAGCATTGAGAAACACTCATACAAACCTGTGAACGTTCATATCTGAAGGGATGACACAGCTCCCACAGCTGTGCTTTTTGAGCTCACACGCGAAGTGTGACAGGTGACAGTTTCCTTTTCTTGAAGTATGTGCATGCTTCGTGATTTGCTGCTTCAGGCTTGCCTTATTAACCTGACAACTGTTAACAGCCCACACACACACACACACTCGTCTTCCATCCGGCCCTCTCTTCATACACTGTCGGCTGCTCTCTGAACTCTCCCATTGTTGCTCACTAAGCGCTCCTGGGCAAGAGCGTTTAATCACACATCACTCACTGTGACGTATGTCCTTATCCAACCCGCATTCTTCACACACACACACACACACACACACACACACACACACACACACACACTGGGAGCTGCAATGACACTCCCTGATGAGGCTTGCATTTAATACAAATACAAAGCACTTAATGATAATGAATAGGGTGCAAAATAAGGCCCGTAAAATAACACTTAAGAAAATGTATTTTCCCCCCAAAATATCATCAGTGAAAAGTAGTGCTCACACACACTCTTCTGAGACTGCTGCCAATCAAACACCAGAAGCACACGCCATATCTGCAAAACCATACGCAGTTTGATTCACGGCCTTTGAGTCTGTTTTTGCAGAACATAACACATAATTCTCTATGTAGTCTAGCACACAGAAATCTAATGGGAATGAATATTATGGTTTTGAGATGTGTTTGTGATATTTTAAATGCAGTGCTTTATTTTGGAAGAAATGTGAGGCACTTTGCATTTAGCGTGTGCAATATGTGTGCTTTGAAAATGTGTGTAAGCAGCCAACACAGGTTCACGACTAATTCTGACATGTTTTACGAGGTGGATAATTCACATGAATTTGTAACCCCCAGTGACGAGTTGGTTTAGGTGTAGTTCATTCGTACAAATTCATATAAAATTGGCAACTAGAAAAATACATACAATTTAGCAAATTTACAAAATTTTGTATGAGCGAGGTCGTATTGTAAAATATGTGCGAACTGCCATGAGCTCGGGCTGAAGAAGCTGAAAAAAAGACTGTTTTTAGTCTCTTAAGGGGCAGCAGCATTTCCTTAAGATACTATATTTTTATAGTTGATGCTGTCCTTTTTTAGTTATCTTCATTTTATATCAAGCTTAGTAGCAATGTGTTGTTTCTTTCTGTGTATGTGTGTGTCATGAACGCAGCCAACACTACAATTATTTTTTTATAAATATATATTACTTTCATATTTAAGCTTTATAGTAATGTTATTTTGTTGCAATTAAAAATCCCTTTCACTATGTATACACAAGTGTGTGTGTGTACTTGTTTGACTATACTTGTGAGGGACCAAATGCCTTCACTTTTTGGTGGTCCTCACTAGATAAAAAGGCTTATAAATCAGTCAGAAGTAGATTTGATGTAGATCTAGTGTCATGTACATGTTTCTATGAAGGGTAGGTTTAGGGATAGGGGTTGGGGGTTAGAAAATATCATTCACCTGATAGAAAATCAATGGAAGCCTATGCAATGTCCTCACTAAGACAGCAAAACAAACAGTGTGTGTGTGTTTCTGGTGCCATATGAGGACACTATATGTCATACATTTCTATAATGACATACAAGGAGAATGTGATTCATGAGGACATTTTCCCATGTCCCCATATTAGTCTAAAATGTATTTAAAATACAATATTATATATATATATATAATTTTTTTTTTTATTTTCACTGATTTCTGATTTCTGTGATGGGGTAAAATGTGGTGTGGTGTCATTGTGAAAGGACAATGCAGGAAAGAGCAAAGAGATACAAGGGAGGATTTTGGTGACAGTGTAATTGTGGTCTCAGATGAAAAACAAAAAGTCGAGGGGCAACAGTGATTAGAGGATAGAGTTACTACTGTTGATGGATAGACGGATGGATGGAGTAAAGAGTAGCTTTCTGTGAAACTAGTCTCAAGGGCTGACCTTTCAATTAATCAAAATAAACGATTACCTAAATATTTACAATAAATATTGAAAAAATTATACTATAAACCCGTATCCTCAGAAAATCTATGATCTAAAACAGTTAAAACAGGGCCTAATGTACTATGTATGAATAATTGTTTTCCATATTTTTGTAGGTATTTTGAATTATGCATCTTTATGCAATGATTCCTTAAACTTATAAATATTTATCCATACCTGGAATTTTGCTCTTTAATCTAGATCCAGTGGAACAATATTCATCATTCTGGCAGCGGGGCTTGAGCTGTTGTCTCTTTCATGTGCAGTCTGGGATCATGGAAATGAAATCGTGATCTGTTAAAACCCTCAGCAGAATTACAAACATCAGGGCTGTGAGGGAAAATGAGACAGTCATAAAACAGTTATCTGCTTTTATTGTGGGTAATGTTTGCTGCACATGCACTCAGATTTCTTAAATGTAATGAACAACAAAGATACCGCAAGAACCACTGTGTATTGCAAAATAAACCCAGATGGGGTTATCAGGACCCAGATGGATTTATTTTGTGGCAACATCTGAAGTTCAGTAATATTATATTATATTATATTATATTTAATCACACAATATAATTTAAGAGGGAAAAGACCATAAAGTAGACATACAACTAGCGTAAAATATAGGAAATTGTTGAAAAGCTAATGAGGCAGTTATATTATATTTTTGAAACACGAGATGTAGCAAATGACCAATCAGAATCACGTATTCTAGAGAGCCGCATTATATTGATGTAACTGAATATTTAAAGTGCCTATTCACGCATTAGCTTGCTTTAATTTTTATATGTAACAATCATTGTCTTGTCATTGCGGAGCACTCAGACATGGATAAGTGTCAGCTGCTGTCAGTGAATGCCAAAGGTCACGACCCCCAGGGCAGGGCGGATGCTCAGAGGTCAGTATCTGCTACTGGAGTCAGGTTGTTTCTCTCCTTAGCTCAGCATAGTTTCCATACGACCAAAACAACTGCTGCTGACCCCCGTTCACCTGTGCTTCCGTAACGTTCCCACAACTGTTATCTTGAGAAGATCCTCTCAGCACTTCTCTGAATCACTGAATATGTGTCGCGCATGTGAGCTCTGTGTTTGCATCATCGAATCTGTGCTGTCTGGTGAATCACGTATTATTCAACTAATCGCTCTGATTTCGGGAAGGCAACAAAGTCTTAAACAGCACCGTTAAATCGTCTTAAGACCTTCTGGCACTTCTGCACTGTGAGAAAGTGAATTTGTTTGGCTTCTGTGTGATTAATTGAAGTTTACCTTTCAGCTTTTCTTTATGAGTCAGCGCAGTTGTTTTCAAGTACTGCCTGAGAACAAAGCAGAATTGACCTTTACATTTACTTTTGGTTGGGCAAGCATTGCTCATACTTAGGGTTGGTGCTTGAACAAAGTTCTAACTGTAAGTATTGAACTTTGCCATCTAACTTGCCACAAGCTGCCGGCTTTTTGGACTTTTTGATTTCTGACGGCACCCATTCACTGCAGAGAGGATCCTTTGAGTTGGTGATATAATGCTACATTTCTACATTTCTTAGATTAAATAAAAAACATCTACATCTTTGATGGCCTGCGAGTGAACATGCACTTCTGCAACACAACAATGCTATAATAAATCTTGCAAATGTGGCTAAAAACAAGTAGTTGTCACACTGATCCAACTCCTGTATTCCAGCGAGAGAGAAAATAGACAATGCCGCTATTAAAAAAAGTTCATTTGCTCTTGTGACTGAAATAATTAACAAAAACTAAGAATTATATATATATATATATATATATATAATTCTTAGTTTTTGTTAATTATTATTATATATAATTATATATATATAAATATATACTATATATATATATATATAGAGCCTAAAAATAAAAAAATAAATATTTTTCTACATAATATTAATTATTCGTATAGTAAATCTAGGTCAAGAATTGGCTGCTGGTTAACATCTATTGCTTGCACGGCCTAAATAATGTCAGCTACATTGAAAAGACACATAAAGGTGTGGAGCAAGTGGCTACATTCTGATAAACAATTAGAAAGGCAAGCATGTTTTTCTTTGGAATAATGTACACCGATGAATCATTCACAATTATACAGCTGTTAAGAGTGAATGCATTCAATTTTCCTGTCATGTTAGAAAGCGCACTTGCCATTAAAAATGTCCGGACACCTCTTAGAGCCTGCTGTGCACACTGAAAAGACAAGTTTCTTCAGAAAGCAGAAATAACTTTTAAAACACTTGGCATTTGAACCACAAAAGGTAACACATGATGAATTTAACTTATCTAATCTTTAGCCAGAACCCTGAGACAAGTCAGAACAAGCAAAGCTCCCTCTCAACCCAAAAGGCTTTGTTAATCAACCCGCCGGACGACTCTCGCGCTATTCACGGGAATTCACACAAACCACAGCCTCTTGGCAGCAGCTCATGGTTATGCTGATTAAAAACAGGCTAGAAATGACACAGCTGATATCTGCATGTGGGAAAGCGGCAACACGCATCGCCCACGTAAGCTGAATCAATCGTGTAGCACTAACCGAGTGTCACTCTTCCCACCACGATTCATTTTTAGAGCGTAGTGCTTCTCAAAAGCATTGCGTTGGCAGCGTGTCTCATCATCGTAGTATTTCTCTTGATCCATGCCTCGCAGCAAAGAAGAAATTGTGCAGAGATGTGAATTTGTATAGTTGCATTTTCACCAGCCTGTAATTTTATGACAGCTTTGACGAGATAACAACATGGTGACTTCTAGATAGCAAACAAATCATATGTTACATAATTTCAACTTTATTGGGCGCTGTTTTGTAAAACTAAAATATTCTTGTCAGGGACGTCATTTTGTTTTAGGAAGTTACATCATATCTACTACACCATACCAACATTTACATAATCCAACACTTATTTGTTAAAACACTAGACATTGTGGTAGAAAATCCCCCACGCATCTAACTTAACTTACTGGCAACAACTAAAGCATATACAGGTGATATTGTTATTTATTTATCTATTACTAGGATTTTTTTTTCTTCTAAATTTGCACATGCTTTTGTTTCTGTTTGTTACAAAGTTTATACTCTTTAGCATCTACTGGTGACACTGAACTGAGTCGGGTAACATCTCGCCCCCATAAACATTATGCTTAAAACTTGGTTATTGATTACCTCAGCTTTTTCCTTAAAACAGGTTTTTAGTAGCTTCAGACCCACTTGTCTTGTTCTGTTCCCTAAAACATACTCAAAAGGTAGGCCTGCAAGGAAAAGAAGTATTAGATATTATTTGTGTTTACTGATTTGATGATCAATTTTTATTGGTTGTATTTAAAATGT
>JAUCNO010000710.1:3042466-3066717 GCA_032353835.1 Enteromius viviparus | reverse complement strand
ATATTAGTCATATATATATATATATATATATATATATATTTTTTTTTTTTTATCGTATCTTCCTTTATAAAGGTGTTTAACTGGTCTGTAAGCTATACTTTATACATTTTCAAAGTAATACTTTCAATTCATCAAAGAATGCAAAGAAATAGTGTCAGGGTTTCCACATAAATAAAAAGAAGCACATTGATAAATCATATTTCTACCGCTGACATAATATTTTGTATCACATTTAAATAAAGACTATGTTTGTATGTGAAGTAAAAATTAATCCCAACTTTGTTTTAAAATGAGTCGCAAGAGCTCCTAACTGAAAATCACATGATCACAAACGGAACTCACTTCCGTGAAGTTAAATATATTATAAGTTAAAAAAATTATAATAATTTTTCATAATATTAGTGTGTGTACTGTGTTTTTGAACCAATTAATGTTTGCAGCTTTGGTAAGCATTATGCTACATATCCATTTCTGATGGCAAAGTTATATATAAAACAATTATTTAAAATATTTTACAGTTTCACAAGCACATTAGCATTCTGTCACGCTCTGGTGTGTGTGAAGACGAGCAGAGATTTCAGTTCTTCAATTCACAGTCTTTTAATACTTTTACAGACAGGCAGGTAGGATGACCAGGGAACACACACAAAGTAACGTTAATGACCGGAACACAAGGACTAGACTGAACTTAATTTATATAAGGACAATTGACGCAAATTAACAAGACACACCTGAACATAATCAATACTACATTTACATTTACATTTATTCATTTAGCAGACGCTTTTATCCAAAGCGACGTACAAGTGGGGGTCAATACTGACGGAAACTAGGTCACAGGAGCACATGGGGAAAATGACAACATCAACAAACATAGAGTGGGAACGTTACACATTCCAGCCCAAACTGATCATTTCAAAACAGCAAAAATGATCAAACTAATCGGCCTGACCGATTGGCTTTATCACTCTCAGCACTCCTGGATGCTGCACAATAGTGGTGGATAAGGAGACACAATGTAAAGTGCTTTATTAATGTAATTAATTATTATTATTATTATTATTATCACCTGATTTTACAGAGGCTTTAAACAGTGGTCTGATGGTGGCAGCACTTTCTTCAATATTTTGGGTCACATGAGAGTCGTTCTTGTGTGTGGTTCCAAAACTTCCTTACTGGCCTGTGTCTCTGTTGTGTTTAATTATACTGTAATGTCAATTGGTTTCATGTGCTGGTTCTTCATCACTGCTAATTAACCTGCACAAACTGCAGTTTATCTTGTGATAATGGCCCAATTACAGTCAACAGTAAATAGTCAGTCAAAACTGCGGTTAAAGTTGCACAAGGCCTGTGATGTCAAACTGGCAGGCCAAGTACGTGACGGGGAAACTCAGAGTGTGTTGCTCATTTCCAGCAGCTGTGTCAGATCTTGAGCATCCACCACGTAAAGCTACGTGTGCCTCCAAACACCCCAAAGACCTTGAGGACCTCCACGACCTCAACACCACTCGCCAGCTGTTTCCCACAGATTGAATTGTATATTTGTAGAAAATGCAGAATAGTACCTTTGTTTTTTTACCCACAGCCATTCATTTCGAATTGCTCAAGCACACAGTGCACAAAACTAGACAAAACAATGTAAAGTTACGTCTTTATACTCTGAAGCATGATACAAATGATGTTTTGATACAGGTTAAAATTGTATTTTACAACTATTGCTTATTAGCATGTATATTCAAATATTAATGCCTTATTCTACATCCCTAATCCAACACAATACCTACACTTAACAACTATCTTTATAAATATGAATTCATTAAATTAAGAATTTATTGAGGGGAAAGGCACAAGTGTTACCTATTTTAAAACTTCCATATATTAAACAAACAATAAAAAAGATCCACCTGGAGTCAATTTAGGTCATGTTTAATTCTGGTGCGAGGGTGGAGCCAGGACTGATATACAAAACAACTATATCAACAGAAAACATCTATCTTTTGCTCATCTGTAAGTGTGGGAACATACAAAAGGGCTATGGTTGGTTTGTTTTCAACTTTCCTTCAGAGACAATGTGAGGATATGTGTATTTGATTACAAGACATGATAAGATCCGGTGGAGGGAGAGTGCTGGGATATAGAAAACCCAACTACGGATATCGCTTTATGTTGTGGCATGCCTGAGATGATTAAGGATAGCCGTTTCATGACTGCTGACAGGAGAGCTGTCCAGACATGATTTAAGAGCTTAATGCAACATAGTATTGTGGCCTACATAAATATGTCAACAGATAATATTCCTGGATCAATATCATTAAGCCGTTTAACTCAGTATCTGATACTTACTGTAAGATTTTTTTACTTACTTTTGCCATTATTTACACTATTTTGAAAGAAATAGCTTCAAACACCTGTAATATATGCTCAAAAGCAGCCTTTTGCTTCGGTTCAAAAGAAGTAAATCCAACAAACCCAACCATGTGACCCCCGGCATCCCGCAGCAGTACGGTTGCACAGCTCATATCCAAAGCAAGAGTTTTATCACCCTGCAAACTTTTCTAAATCACAATGCATTCTAGATTCCTGCTTTGTAAATATAGGACAAGGCGTAATTTAGATAAGAGTATCTCAGGATCTGTAGAAACAGGCAAAGGCCTTTGAAAGGGCTTTCTGAAGTAGTTCAGGAGTATTTGATATTTACAACGTTGCTTCTGAGTAACAAAAGGATGAGGAAGTTCACAGTGAAATTCTCAGTGCTTTGAAGGGAGGCGTTAAGGGTTTTCCATTCAATGAAAGTGAATGGGGACAGATGCCGTCAAGGTAAAAAAAAAACATTGTAAAAATAGTATAGTATAAAATGTATTATAACGTAAAAAATAAGCAAGTCAAAAAAATAACAAAATCATCAGTTGCTGATAAACTCCCTTGTAAAAAAGTAATATATTTATTTCATAGTAAATCTATTAACATATTTACTCACAGATAACTCGAGACCTACTGATATAAAAATGTTTAATTAAACTTTATTTGGAATATTACTTGTGCACAATGCATATTTCTTATGAATAAACCTAAAATGCGTGATAATGTCACTTTTAACACATTGTGTAATATTGCCCTTTAAATGCTAAATATTTAAAGGGCACCTAAAGTATACTTCCACTTCAGTACAATAAAATATACTAAGTGTGTCTTTAATTGGAGTTCAGTACTGCTTCTGCAAAATATAAGTGCATTAAGTATAAAATTAGTTGTTACAATTTAGGAGACTGTAAATATACCAGTTTAGTATCCTAAAATCACAACTGCATACATATTTCAAATACATTTAAGTATATTTATTTTTCATTAGGGCTGGCACTAAATATTAGTAAGAAAAGTAGGAGCTGCCACTTAGTGTAATAATTTTCATTTATAATAAATTGCCTGTGCCTCAGAACAAGCAAATAAATAAATGCGGTCGTTGCTCTCGCAGCCCTGCTGGACCAGAACAGTGGTTTTCACCAAGTACAAGATGTTTCTGGATCAACATCCTTGTTGATCCAGGAACAATATTTCAATCAACCAATCAGAATTGAGGGATTATTTTTCTGAAAATATCTTTTTCAGGCTTTTGATCGGGGTTTGGTGTTTCTCCACCCTTGTAAATCAGCTATCATTTCCCTCTGATTTTAGGAGGCATACATTTTGGTTAGTAGTAGGGGTAGGTTTAGGGGTGGGGATTGGGATAAGTCTATTTTAGGACGGTAATGTTGATCCAAAATCATGTCTTACTTGGAAAAATTACAGTGACCAACCTTGACAATATTTTACAAACCCATAAAAACTTTCTTTGTCTTCGGGAACTCAGTTTTAAGACATTTTAGATGAAAACCATGATGCTCATTGACTGACAAGTAAATATGCAAATTGCGTAAGCTGTTCTGTGCCAACTACAAGGATATGTTTTCAACATGTATTTATTGATTTGAATTTAAACAGCATATCCCCTGTGTTGCGGCTGACAGAGAACAGCGTACAAATTGTTGAATAAAGCAGTTATTTTTATTTTCTGTGTTTACAAAATTATTCTTGTCGCTTCATAATGTTATTTGAACCACTAATGGCAGATGGCGTATTCTGACAATGCTTTACTTTTCTGGACCTTGACAATGTTATTTACTTGACTGTCAATGGGACAGGCACAAGCCTTTTTCGCACGTTAAAAACTACTTCAAGTGAGCACAAAAACTTTTTATGCAAGAAAATATATATATATTTAAATTTGGTGTAAATTAGCTATTGATGCACAAACTACTACTAAAGCATAATTGCTTGGTCACTAGTAAACAGTAAAGAGCTCCATAACAGGTTAAACATAGCAAGTCAAATACATTTCCTAAAACATGTTCAAATAAAGATCTTTTTAAAACAGAATCTGCAAAGCCAAGGAGAAACAGCACAGCAAAAACCGTTGAGCCTGTCTAGATCTCCTTCAGACTGTGGTTTTGGAAATAAACAAAGCAAGTACAGGAAGGTATGTGATGTGGAGCGTCTGTTTTTCAAGTAACAGAATAAGTCCTACTGGTAAGTAAAAGTTTCCTGTATTAAAAAGAGACACAGACGTCAAAGCAATATTTTTTTACATATTTTCAATAGAGCTTCTTGTCCCCTATATCCGGACCTCCATATGTTTCAGAGTCATTTCAAGTATAAAAGACGCAGCAGGGATTGGTCTCCTCGAGACCATTAGAGATCATGTAATGACAGGCTTCACTCTCCAACCCCCAAAACCAACAGAACAGACGCAAGGCCAAGAGAGAGCAAGAGGCCGAGAAAAGGGAGGAGAACAAAAGAGGGGTGGGAAGGATGGAAAGGGTGGAGAGGGTTGGGAAATT
Organism: Enteromius viviparus; assembly: GCA_032353835.1. NCBI lineage: Eukaryota > Metazoa > Chordata > Actinopteri > Cypriniformes > Cyprinidae > Enteromius > Enteromius viviparus. The sequence goes on along the minus strand of JAUCNO010000710.1, from coordinate 3,061,843 downwards.
GCCCCATTAAAGACAGAGATGAATCTCTGGTGGATCCCGGGGGTCAACTAAAATACTGGCTGCGCAGACTAAATGCTGAGAGGAAACAAACGCAGTGCGTGGTGCGTTGTTCTCACTGTAATTTAGCATTTAGTACGTACAGCCAAAGTAGCGACACCTCTATCTAACACACATGCAGTTCACAATACACTCTATATTTATAAATACATCAATATGTAGGGCATTACTGAGCATGCACACGAAGAAACTATTTTGCAGAAGTGTGAATTTGAGCCACAGACAGAACGGTGGAAATATATTCATAGAACCTCAATGACCAAAGGAAAGAATGTGGTTGTAAAAATGATATTCATAATGCTTATCTATTCCCTTAAATCAGACACTTTGATTCAAGCTGCCTATGCTAAACATGCGCTGTTTTTGAGATTTTGACATTAAGAAATGACATAGCGATTTTTATATGAAGACTCGCACGAAGGACATTTGTGTGGTGTTCACTTGTGCAAAAGCCCCCATCAGAGTGTTGCTGCTGCAGGCTGAGGTCTTCACAGTGAATTCGGCTTTATAGGAAACACCACTAACATTTACACAAAATCCAAGAAAAGCTGCCTTCTTCCTGTAGAAATCCTCTGGAAGCTTGGGACAGCATCTAACGAGTATGGAGGAAATAGCCTTGCATGCGCAGGAGCCTAAACAAGAGGTCAAAACATAATCAGCAACAGATAAAAAAAGAAATACTGAGAAACAACAGGATGCTCTTGATAACAGACTCGATAACGTCTGTGTATGGAGATCCTCACTGTTAGCATTATCAGGTCCGATACTGATAGCATCTGACCCCCTGTTTCCCAAATGCTGATAAGCACATTTTTGAAACTGTCAGGAGTGTTAGCAAGCACACATATATATAAAAAACAGTAGGTTTTTTACATTCAGTTACATAGCTTTGTTCGGCAACATTGGTAATGCCTTTTGGCTATATAACATTGCCAAAGTTACATTGTCATAACTTTCCTAGCATCTAAAATAGTTCGCCCACAGAAAGGGTGCTGAAAGTCACAGCTACTCCACCCTGAAAACCACAGTTTCAAGATGCAAAGGTTTGTGCTTGCTCGAAACAATGTCACAAACACAAACGTGAGAACTACGCTCAGTTGCATTTAGTGGAACAAGAACACATTTAGCGTCTAGATAAGGGTCTGTGGCATTTATAAACATGGCGTTGAGCTTTTGCAGAAGTTGTTAACCAACAACGCATTTGCTTCTTTCATTATTCCTCAGACTATTTGGTGTTTCAGTTACAGAATAAACTCTTATTTTACTGTGGCACTGTTGATTATTTTTAATACTTTGATCGGTCACTGCCTGGGTGATATTTTTAGGTCAGCGCTAGTTTCTCAAATCAATTGGTCTCTTTCTTCTCAAACAAATAATGCAAATTCAGAATCCACATCATCTAATTATTAAGTGGCTGCATAAAAGTAAAATAATATACAAGTTGGTCAATTTCACAAAACAAAGGTTCTTGATTATTTAGCAGAGCTATAAGCATAAAGTTTTCATATATACAGTATGAAGAGGAGCAATGTGCAAATCTAAACAATTGCTGTGTTAAAAAAATGCTAATGAAATAAAGACGAACTAGATGTTTAGATCACGCTCTATGTGTTAGATGATGGACAGTGTGGCTTTTTTTCAGCTCTTCGGCGTGAACTGAAAGTAAGAAGGAGTGACATGCTCACAGAAGCTTTCACATATGTGACAAATTTCACATCTTCTCTGCTGAGTTCACCTGGCTGCTACACCTGTGCATTGTGTTTCCACCTGGAGCTCACGGATGACTGCCAAAGCCATTTGTATACAAATTATAAGTTGGTATTCAGTTTTTCCCCAGCATGTGAGGCTCTGGTCTAACTGATGGTAGATGCTTGCACATCTCGCTTCATAAGCCCCGAGATGAGAGAACAAAAGTCTTATTGTGTCTGATTTATTTATAATGAGGCACCATCTGAAAAATTAGTTTTCCACGGGTGAGTTCTTTTTGGATGGAGACTCTCTCAGTTGGCAAACAATCATATTGTGCATGTAGTTGGTCTGTCGGCACAGCCAAACTTTCATCTGAGATATATATAAAAAAAGGTGGTTAGTGCGTGATGACTGACTGATGCAAATGGAAAACAACAAACTTAGTGACCCCTACTTCTTTCTGCTTCCTCAGGAAGTCCTACAGGGCCACTTTTTTATTTTTACTTTAAACATGTTTGATTGACGTTTAAATCTCCAGGCATGCTTGGAAATTACTTATGGGTAATATAAAAAAGCAAACTAAGCTTCAGGATGATCCAGATCAGTGACTCTCCAATGATTTTACTTCAGGACTGTCCATGTTACAATGTGGCGACCCAATACAGTACACAACTTAGTTTTTTTTGAAGATCACCAGGCAACTTGCATGTGTTCGACAGACAAATTTTCATCAATATAGTGTTATATAGAGTTTGACTGGTCACATGACCTTTGACATCAACCAAAAAAGTTATGGAATTTTATTGTACATTCTTCTCTTTACTTGAATTTACTATCTGTGTGTAAGTATACAGCTGAATGCATTTGTTTTGCATTTAGCATAGCTTCTTTCTGCAATCCCATGAGAGCAGACCTGTGACCCACCAGTTGAAAACCACCGATATAGAGAGATTAAGTGATGTGGTTCATATGAAAAATAGGTCATCTATTTAGAGACTCTGAAGAAGTTTGGAGGAAGATTAGAAGGAAAGACCAAAGTCTTGGTCTCATATTTTTGTATAAGGACCCCCGTCATCACTATCCCCATATGCATTTAAGCAGAGGCCAGCTGGTCAATTAACTTAACACAGTCCAGATCAGCTTCAAAACCACTAGAAAATACACAAAAATTTTGAAATTATAAACATGGCTTGTGGCCAGAGGAAGTCTAATGCCAAGGCAGCATTTGAAGACATTTTGATGAACTGCACTGTATGTTTAAACTACATTTCTGTAGGTATACTGTACAATCTGGCAACTAGGAAATTACATTAATAAGCTTTTTTTCAAACAGAAACACAATTATAAAGCAAAATGATTAAAGATACTGCAAATACTGAAAAAGCTAAAATACAAAAACATTAATACAGTAATTTAGGAATTTGCCCCCTTTGACATTTACAAGCATTTACACCTACTAATAAACACCCACACTTTTGACTCAAAACTGTAAAGTTACTAAGATGCAGTTCAACTTTCCCATGAGACAACAAGCCCCGGTCTGCTCAACTGGTTCTATTGCTTTGCTTTGTCACAGTGTCAGTGATAAATAGTCTATTGTGGTATGGTATTTATTGAAAGGAAATGTAACCCTCAGCTAATGGAATTTGTTTATATTCCATCTTAAAGCATGTTTGACATGAAGACTTTATGTGAGTGACATCAGCATTCCAGTCTCGTCTGCCAGATGAGTATATTTCCTAATTCGCCCCTGCATGAATGTAAACACTTCGACAGCAGTCACAGAAAAGCACATCTGCTCCTAATGAACTATGAAAAAATATCTTCATATATTCCTTTTGTCTTTATTGGTGTCACTGAAACTGCAAGTAAAGTATAAATCAGGCATGTTAATTTAGCGTGTAATTAAATTTGATCAGTATTAGTGTGGGGGTTGTATAGTGGCTGTATGTTAAGCATACATTAACTTGCTATATATGGTTTCAAAAAAGATGACAATCTAAAGTTTTCTTCACAAGATGCAAGTTATATAACCAACATAAATCACTGGAAGCAGCTAAATTAAGCTTTTATCTTAAAAAGTGCGCATTGTGAGTGCATTTTCTTCGTGGTTCAGACAGCCAAGCTGGATCTCAGGACATGTTTCACTAGGGTGGAGAAATATTCCAGTTTTTAAGCCAAATAAGCCTTGAAAGGGAGTTTAGAATGAGTGCACCTTTCGTGTGTTTTACAAAAATTCCCCACATTATCCTTGCCTCAGAGTGTTGCCAAATAGTAAACCAACCGCATAATTTTTTTTTTCTTTGTTAATGAACAGTTCACTCAGACTACATGAGCTTTAATGGTTTCCAGAGGCACACTCTGAGTCAGCCAATAACAACAAAGCCACCAAAGGAAGAGTAATTCTCTTCCTGTTGCTGTAGTGCCATTGTGACCGGATAGAGTCCTGGTCCACAGTCCGTACGGGCCATCACGCGCTTTCTGCACAGAGTTCATGTGCCCATCTAAAGGGTAAAGACTTGTTTTGCAAAACAGCGAGACACAAGCTGTGTATAAATCCACTACCTCACCAAAGGTGGAGTTGGGTAATGGAGCGATTCTGGAAAAATGTGAAGTAAGGAGCTGTTTCAGGCAGGAATACATGAACACAGACCTCCCAAACTTTTGTTTGGAACACCAAATATTATTCTAGAGAAGTATTATTGCATTATTGTGGGCTTTGACTGCTTAGTGTTGAGCTTACCTCCCACATAGTATCACATACTTTAAGATCGAGGAAAAAATTGCATTGGAAAAAATGTTTCAGTCTGTGTTAATGTTGTTTAGGAATATCAAGCCACATATCACTCAAGACCGCAAACTGTCTTTCATGAAAGCCAATAACTGTAACTTGATTGAACCCTACAAACTTCTCTGAAATGCTTTGAAGGAATTGAAAGTGAATAATAAAACTCTGGAGAAAGACTTGCTAGTCTCATAAAATCTCTCTTTAATAACCATCCAGAGGCCTCAAAATTAAAGTGAGGACCTGATTTTGTCCATTCTTTCTCAAATATTAAGCATTGCAAGCCTTTACATTGCTAGTTTCTAGTGACGTGACTTCATTAGATAGTAGATATGGCATTTTAGTTGTTTATACCGACTCATTTACACAGTTATCCCAGCACTGAGCTTTCTGCACCAACCACAACTTACCAACCACCCTCTTTCTGCTTCACTCAAGAATCTTTATAACCACTTTGAAGAGGTTTTCATCTTCGAGCTGCCATCTTTTTAAAACAAAACAGGATATTCGGGATGCGAACAGTCTAAACATTGAATTTCTCCTCCATCTACGACCCCTCATGTAGTGTGAATTTATATTCACAGGGCTTAAAGCTGCTAATGTTTTCTACGTCACTTTCGATCTTTGTTTTGATTCATTTCTCGTTTCTCTGAGCAAATAAGCTCTAGATCACATTGTGTATATATACCATTCCTCTCAAGAATGTGTTTATATTTGATCTCTCTACTATGCCAGACCCCCTTAGTTGTCTTCCCAAATTAAACACAACTATTTTTCAGAGATATTTTTGGTTATTGGAGCTGAAAGAGTCTTGAGTGCCAAATCATTGGCGTCTGGATCTGATTATGAGGAAATTACTCAAAAAACGACCATGTGTGAACACGTGAACTTTCAGATACTTTCTGTGGGGGTGGATGTCTTTAACGTCTTAGAAAAACATTGGACGCTGTTCTTTTTCACATGGTATGGGACTTTTCTCATTCTAAAAAGCAACATCACAAGCCATAAGAAATAAGAGAAATTAAAAGAGCACCCTGTTGAAAAAACAGCATATGCTGGTTAGGTAGGTTTAAAAGCATGAATGCTGGTTTGAGCTGGTTCTGATCCTGAGCAGGAACTGGTTGCTTAGGACCAGCACATGACAAGCTAAGGACCAGCTTAAAAAAGCTCAAACCAGCTCAGAACCATCTTAAACTGGTTCAGTTAAACCAGTTAAACTAGCATGCCTCTAAACCTACCTAACCAGCATATGCTGTTTTTTTCAACACTACAGACCAATACTAAAGTAGCCCCAAACATGACAAATACAAATTTACAATTGAAGAAACCACACACGTTTTCTTCCGTTGTCGTCTCGTTAATAGTTGTCAGACTGCGAACCATTTGGAAAGATTCGCAAATAGACTCTTAGGAAGTCTGAATGAGTCAGAAAGGTTTACAAACCAGCTTCGAACTCGCTCATAAGTTAACCAGTTTGAATCAGACTCAGTCAGTCAAGTGTTAAGGCATGTGTTCCTCAAACGAAAATATCATTATTAATAGAGTTCAATGAAACTAACGAGAATAGTAAGCTATTTTTGAAAAAGTTTTTTAAAACACTCTTCATAGTGGCTACTGTTCACAACTGACTGCCTGATTGAGCCACATTTCATATATTCCTGATTGAAAATGAACCCAGAACTGAAATGTGACAGTTTTTTTCCAATGACGACATAAATTAAACATACACATAACAGTATTTTGCCAGTTGATGTCCAAATGAGAAGATAAATCAGCTGTGAGACTATAAGAAATGTGCTTGGGTTAAACTGGCACCATAACAATAGCAAAATATTACTTTCATTTTCTTTTAAACAGACCATAATATGCTTAAAAATAAAATGTTATTCGTGACAGCATCAAATTGGAGAGACTATACTAAATACAATTTCATAAACTTCAAGGGGAGACGTGATTTTTCAGAGGGGTTTATAGACTTCTTAAAGATGGCTTTTTCATGAGTCACAGCCATCCCACTCCTGTAAACCCCCACTTTGAATGTGGGAAACCGAAATTTCCCTCCATATTTTGTTCATAGGACTGAATCCCAGACTAATGACTAAATACAAAAAACAGCCTCTGTATATTAGCCCCCAGATGTGTGGAGCTGTGGGTTTGCTGGACTGCACAATGTCATGGACCACTGCATCAGCATGGTAAATGAGATTAGCCAGTGATAAACAGAAGAGAAATAATGGAGGATGTGAAACATTTTGTAAATGGGGGCAGTAATTGTGAATGTACAAGAAAGGAATGACGCATTATCTCTGGTGACTTCCAGGGCTTATCAGAGAATGTGTGGAAAGAGAAAGAATGGGGGAAGGTGTTGAAGGAATAGTCACCCAAAAATAAAACTCCTGTCATCGTTCACTCACACTCTATGCAATATAATTAAAGGGAATTGGGGCTGTCCAACTAACACAAAAAAACACCACATCTACGTGATTATTGTTCAGCTATTAAAGGGATAGTTCACCCAAAAATGAAAAATTGGTGTTTGTCTGCTTACCCCCAGAGCATCCAAGATGTAGGTGACTTTGTTTCTTAAGTAGAACACAAACGAAGATCTTTAACTCAAACCGTTGCAGTCTGAAATCATATAATGGAAGTCAATGGGCACCAAACCAAAGCTTTGAGAGAAAAAAAAGATACACAGACAAAACCAAATTACTGTAAACCCTACGGCTCGTGGCGGTACATTGGGGTATTAAGACACGAACCCATCAGTCTTTGCAAAAAGACTGTATTTATATAATTTTTTACCTCTTATACACCAAGATCTCCAACTCTCCAATCTGAATTACAACATCCGGCGTGTAACGCTGGCATAGCTGTTTCCTTAAGGTTTCTATTGATTGCATTATGTAAGGATCTATGTCTATTTCTGTATCTATGTGCTAGAGCATCACTTGCTGGATGTTGTGAATGAGACGGATATTGTGGTGTATAAGAGGTACAAAATAATATAAATAATAAGTGTTTTTTTTTCACTCTAAGAGCTTTGGAACGTTTGGTGCTTATTGACTTCCATTATATGACCTGACAGACTGTAACTGACTGCATCTGAATAACGAATACAAAATCTTTGTTTGTGTTCCACTGAATAAACAAAGTCTCCTACATCGTGGATGCCCTGGGGGTAAGCAGATTAATATCACATTTTCATTTTAGTTTGAACTATCCCTTTAACAGCACACAAACAATTCGTTCAGGCTTTACCATGGCAGTCTCACATTTCTCACAAACGAATGTGCTCAAATCATGTTAGATTTGAAATAATATGGTAAGTGAAAAACTGAAGCCATTTTATAGTTTTGGCTTGATTTGGCTGAATTTTTCATTTCACTGTTGGATCTGAGAGTGTATCTGATCTAAAAGAAGTAATGTACTCAGAAGTTCAGAATTGTAAAATGTGCAAGAATACACCAACGACGGGAGCTTTTTTACTGTTTCTTTTCTTGAGCGGGAAGAATTGGTCAAGAAGTTCATGCAGGAAATGAGGAGGTTAGTAGCACTACATAAAGTCTATAGTATACATGTAAACTATCAGAATAATCAAAATGGTCCCAAATGGTGGTTTCTTCCTGTGTTTATTTGTGCCAGAAATCCCTGCTGACCTTAACAACATCCATTGCCTCGAAACACTCTTTTCCGCCTCTCTTTATTTTGCATAAACGGAAATTCTGATTTGGCAGCAAAAGCTGCACATTCAGATGCATCCAACTGTTATCTAAATTTTACAGCTTGAGACCTGTCAATACAAGCTGTAAGGAGAATAAAGTGAGGCGATTCCGAATGTACTCTAGAAAAGCTGCCAACACTAAACACAACAGACTAAATCAATATGGTTCCATGAACAGTTTTCGTTTTTTGTCAGTCAAACAGGCTCTCACCACCAGATGACGGCTGAATGACACGATAGGGGGCCAATTCGAAAAAACAAAGGACCCATCATTCAGAGTTTGTGGTGGCTGTGATAGACTCGCTGTGTTTAACCAGCATTCAGGCCCAAGGCTGTTTACTGAACACAACATGGTTTAGTTAGTTCGGAGACATACAACAGGGCCTCAAATGGACCCCCAAAAACACAAAACAACAAGCGTTAGAAGAAAAACTAATCCAAGACTTTCTTTTAAATAACAACAATGTTAATCGCTGTTCTTCTGAGACACCACCGGAACTCATTTTAAAACAAATAAAGACAATACAAACTTAGCATTTCTACCATTTGCATTCCATTTGGAACTTTTCAAATTCAATCTAAACATTCAAAAGCTTCAACCAGATATTTATTGGTTTTAAAATAGCAGTAATGTTTAAGTTATGTTCGCTAAAAAATATTTAGAGCAGGTCTGTCATTATTTCTGGTAGGCTTTTAGACAGTTGGGCAGGGTCAAATCCACCCCCTCATGGGACACAGGAAGTCTCATGACCTCATAGGTCCAGCCTTTCCAGCCAGCCAAGGATAACAAAGCACAAATATAACTTCTATTCTGAACTGTCAATGCTGAACCCTCTCGAACCAAAAAAAGCACTTATTATAAGAAAACACATTTTTATAAAAACTTTGATAAACACTGACTACATGCAGATGAATTCACAGTGCCGTTCTTCTGAATTGGTAGGGAGTGTCAAATATGTAAAATGCTTCCCAGATATTAATGCTGAAGTTGGAAAGAGATCCGGGATGAGTCAATATTACAGTCTTATTTAACGGTCATCTAAATGTTTGTTGGTTTGACACAAGTTCAATATTTCCACTGGCAAACAAGAGTCTCTGTGTGATAACACAATGAATTTAATTACTGACATTTAATGGCATTTTCCCACACCACCATAGCAGCATTCATCTAAGGGAGTGTCTTTCCATCACTCTCAACCACAAATAACAACAGTAAAATGAATTGAAGTAGAAGGCTGAGTTATGTAAAGTTTGTGTATTCAGCTAATGCGATTTCGCCAGAGAGAATACGGTTCTAGTTGATTGATTTAGCAAAAAGCTTTGCGGTCTTTGACAGTTAATTTGGATCATTTGGGTTAAAACTGTGATTTTAAGCTTTTTAACACTTCACTGATGACTTGAACACTTAATTGATAAAATTTCAGTCAATTGAATAAGACGGTCGTAACACCTGTAAAGAACTGAATGGCCCATTGAGGTCCATGACAATGCTTGAGTGATGAATAAAGACAATAGAAAACACAACAAACAAGATTTTAAATGTAATTTAACTATACATTAAGTGTATACATGTACATTGTAAGTATACATGTAGCAGTTACTATAAAAATAGATTAAGACCTGTAACCCAAAAGTCGTGGGTTCGAGTCCCAGGTCCGGCAGGGATTGTGGGTGGGGTTAGTGAATAACTAGTGCTCTCTCCACCTTCAATACCACGACTGAGGTGAGACCCTTGAGCAAGGCACCGTTCCCCCAACTGCTCCCTGGGCACCGCAGCAATGGCTGCCCACTGCTCCGGGTGTGTGTTCACGGTGTGTGCGCACTTGGATGGATTAAATCCAGAGCACAAATTCCTAGTATGGGAAACCATACCTGGCCACATGTCACTTCCTTTCCTTCATTAATCCGTCATAATATTTAAAACTGAAAATATTTGTATTTATCAAATAGCAGTTAAATAGCAGTTTCACTTGCAGAACCTGTTTTGTCCCATATCTCAAGAGTGACTGTACTATGCCTTAATCAAGTTGAGTTGAGAACAGCCAATAGGATGTTTCAATAGTGACCTTGTGTTGAGGGGCCTGTTAAAGGGTTAAGAAAACTAGAAACAGCACCAGGCGTAGCCCACCTTACTATGCAGATCTTATAGTGGCCACATGGGGGCACCAAGGAATCAAGAATACTGTCTCATGCCTTTAATTCTGTACAGATTTCAAATGTTTCTCGTTGCCCATTAGGACTATAAAAAGGTGTAGTATAATTGTTACATTTTTTCAATTAGTATGATTATTATATTTTTAATTCTCAAAAATTATAAAACCCAAAACGCTAATTCTGTATATAATTCCCAATGATTAGACCCATCTAGGGTGAACCCGCAACATTAGTTACAATAATAATTTTTATAAAACAAAAGGAGGACGTACTGACGACGTCGTGAGTTGGTAATAGGATGGTAATGGGATTACATGCGTACGACGTCGTGGTTACATTGCCTATTGGTAAATCATAAAATTACCAAAAATGACCAATATGTTACGTAACTGTTACGTCTTGTGTTAGCTGGGAGTGGAGTGCAAGCAATACAAGCAAGAACACAAAACGGCTATAGCAAATATTAGCATAAAAAGTTATGTGGCTATGGCTACACCGCAAAAATCAAATGCAGAGCAGCTACTCCCCTTCAGGCACAACAATCTCTTTTATTTATTCATCATTCACAAGACAGAGATCAGTCTAGAAGGATCCAGTCTGTGGAAGATGAAGAGAAATTCACAAGACTAGTACAGCAACATATGTTGACAAAATCATGCCGTTTTTCCTCTGTTAAAAGACAAAGCTCATAAATAAAAAAGAGGGGTGGAAAAGTACTTGAGTTTATAGTTAAAGTGAGTTGCCTCATGCAATACTACTTTAGTTTTAATATATATTAACTTTAACAACAAGCACACAGCTCTAGCCCTGATGGAGCCATAGACTAAATCCTGGATTAAGGTTAACGATAGTCTTTAACCAAACTGCTGTTATGGTGGGTAGCACTGCCTGCAACAGAGATGAGAGCAGAACAAACCACAGGGCACAATAAAAACACACTTCACGCTCTTATCTACGAGCCATCTTTATAAAACATTCTCACTGTGGTTTTTATGGTCTGTGAGATTAATTTTTTATTCTTTTTTTTTTAAGGACTTTACGCTTGGGTGGCACACAATCAGGATAACGAAAGTGGGTCTACATGTAGTTTTATAGTGTTTCAGCAAATGTGGATCTGTGTATTATGTAGGCCTGCATGCATGCAAAGTTCTCTAGATGGCAATGTTTCCTATGAAGTTTATAATCATAACTCTGTCAGTTTGTTCTGGTCATCCTTTCAACACTGCTGATATGCAGTTATATCATTAGAAACTAGTGACTAGAGTCACTGAATTATTAAAAGATTCACTCAGAAACAATGATTAATTCTGGAATTAAACCAGTCCTGTGTGTGGCGTTACAGTAATTTAATGTAGCTTACTCAGTATTAGCTACATTCTGTATTACACTCGTGTTGTTGGTGATAAAAATTAATTTCGCATAACTCTGGAGCTATGTCACTTTTGTTGAGTGAACACTTTTAAAATGCACTCTGTCTGGGCAACACACCATTATTTTCATTGCATTTCTTAAAACTCCAATCATTATGTTCTGCAAATGGAATCTGGGGAAGAGATGGGGCAAATGCACCCAGGTGCTCTTTGGGGAATGTTGGCCTGCAGCCCAAAGGCTTCATGCGATATTGTGGAGATAGACTGAGCCACATTCCAAAAGAAGCTGAAAAACCTTTCACTGCATATATCCTCTCACATTTAGATGACATCACAACATGGTTTGTTTACATCTTGGGTCTGCTCTGTTGAGAACAGTGAGAAAGACATCATGAGCCATCTTATGTCTAATCTTGATCTGATCTAATACTGTTAATATGGATTGTATTATGGACTTACAACTCTGCACTACAGATAGAACAGCTTGTATAAGTGTCTAAAAAAAGGTTGATTACACTTCACTGAATATAAATCTCTTCTTCTAACATCTGCAAGCCCGCATTTTAATGTAAGAGAGGGTGAAAAATATACCAGCACAAGAGAAAGAGATAAAGAGGGAACAGCAAGAATACTCAAAACTTCTCTGTGGTGTTGTAACACACTGATGCCGGGGCATGTCCCAGCATGCCTTGCTTTTGTATCATGCATTTCACATGGCTGAGGCTGTTCCTTTAAATAATTTAACATCAGAATGACACAAATGAATGAAATAAAAATATGTAACAAATGGGTATTTTGTTTGTGATCCTCATGCGTCTTTCATTTTAATCAAACAAAGTAATCGCACCTTGCAAGCAAAGCCTTAAAACTTATTAACTGTTCTGTGCGAGGCAATAACCTAAATATGTAAATGGGTGTTCATATGACAAAGTGTCTAGTATGTTATGTAAGAGCACATTTTCCCTTATTTAGCTCACGGTTCGCCAAAGTGAGAGCTTGTGATGTTCTCTCCACCTACAGCTTTTCCTGCTGTGACATGCAGCAGCCTTATACAAAAATAATTAAGGAGTGAAGGACTTTGTTTTGATTTAACCAATGACAGCTTGTGTAGGAGTGAGAGACTGTGAATGCCACTTGTGCTTTATCCACTGACATTCACATTCTTTACAGGTGTACAGATGTGATGATACAAAAAGTAAAAAATACCTTGCTATATTGTCTTGATATATTTATGACATACCTTGCTACCAGGTATAACCTTCTGTTATATTCTATATGCCATACCTGCTAACCTAATGGTTGATACTTGCAACATCAATATAGATATATAAATGCTTTCATGGCAAATAAAATAGAGCATTATTCTCCTAAAACAGGCAGATCAAAGTCATATAGTGAAGATTACCCTTGACCATGGCAGGTGTAACTATAGTTGGTAACACTTTAACTACTCTGAGGCCACTAGGCTGTTTTTAGAATTTTATTTCTGCCATGTGCTTATTCAGGATCACTGCCACTGGAGAAAGAGAAATTTTAACTGCCATGAACAGAGTGTATATAAAGCTTGGACTGTGATGAAGTCAGCCTGGTTCATTCATGTCTACTGACTTGATGTATAAACATATGATATGATATGATAATCGCTCTTATATTATTTCATAATTAAACAAAACATAATAGATTGACATGTAAACACCAGATGAGTCTGGTTGTGGATTGGTGGGCGGCATTTATTTTTTAGGTTGTAATAATACTAAATGTATGCCTGGTTCACTGAGTACACTGAGGGCTTAAATAGTAAATTGCAGAACTAGGATGAAACTTGGCAACCACACTAACATACTGTTGCTCTCAGAATTAAATGTTTTCCATTCTTTTTGGACCAAAAACAGGACTGTCTGCATTTGGAGTGGATATAAATGTTTGAACTCCCCTTAGAAAATAACACTGTCACGCGTTCTTTCATCTCAACATCTAGCAAAAAAAGTGGAGTGAGAGGGTTGTTTTTCTAATGAGAAACCGCAATGCATTGCTTTGAAATTACTCTAATGAAGAATAAAAAGAATGCAACCTAAAACAGTGTGGGTCCTAAAAATATAAGGGTGTTTGTGATTTTGGTGGTAGCTTGTGGGTTGAGGCTGTAAACCAGCAATCAGATGCTGGTTCATGTCCTGCTTTAGAAACCCAAGGACGTCAACTTTCTGTTAGACCGCTGCCTTTTCAGCAGTGCTTGAACTGTTTCTGACCACTATTTTTATAAAAGTGTTTAAGTGAAACACCTAATATCATGTTATTCTATATATGTTAATAGAAATATGTTTCATTTAACCCTACCGCACTGTTGCCTTTGAGTAACTTTTCTTTTTTGTGATGTGACCTAACAACAATATGCATACAACATGATTTTTACCCAACAAAATTAGGTAACAATTGATGTTGTTGTCAGCGTTAATGTTAATATATTTTATAATTTATATTTAAAACATATTTAATATAATTGCAACTTGTTAGAAAACTATTTGTTTGACACAAGAAATTGTTTAAATTTCTACAGTGAAATTGATATAGCTTACCTTTTTTTTACACATTGTATTTAATTTTTAAAATGTGTTTTAGTGTTTCTTTAAAAATGTAAGAAAAGTTTTAACACCCTTATTAATAGTACTAAAAAAATCTTGTATTCCCGTTATTCCCCAATCTTCCTCTAGAGCTCAACGCTGGTCTGAACCGTCGCTCTTTCCCTCTCATCGGGGAAGGCGGGACTGTATTAACCGGGCAGGGCGTTCTTTCTGCGGTCACAGGCGGCGTAGTCGTTCTAGGGGTGGGTCTTTCTTGGCAAAGGAAAACCCACCTTTTTCATTGTTTGGATCTCGAAGGAATGTGATGGTTTGATCTTGCGGCGCAAGGGAGGGGGTGAGAGAAGGAACTAACGTTAGCGAGGATCTGCTGAGAGCTGCTATATTCATCCTCAAAAAGTCAAACGCGACTGAGTGCTTTGCTCTTCCAGAGAGCTACTTCCGAAAAACTATCACCGTTCTTCTCCCGGTGCTCAAGGTAAGAGAAATCCGAAGCGGGGCTATAAGGCTAGTTTAGTAGAAGGGGAGCTGAATGGTGGAATCTTGCCCCCTAGACACAACTCCAAACTGCGGCGACTTTGTCACCCTCCTCCTCCTCCCCCTCCTGTTCTCTGCAGTGGAGGAGCTCGATAAGCCGGACTGCGGCGATTTTAGTCGAGCTACTTTGTAACTGATGTCGGATTGATAGAGATGCGAGAGTAAACTCACCCGGGACTTTCCAAACGGCGGATGTTTAGTGGCCGAGCGGTAACTAAAACATCATCGAGTATGTTCTGAATTTTAAGGGACCTTCACCAGAGATTCCCTCTGTACTCTGATTGAAGCGTTCTACGTCATTAGCATCGCACTTTGTATTGAAATAAAGTTTACATTTACAGCATTTAAGCTCGATTGGCTCTTTATATGTTGTGCGCGAGCACTGAAATGTCAAGCCGAATTAAATTCCTCGCCACGTACACCAGACGTTCCCAAGAATATTTTGAGTTTCCAAACAGGAAAAGTCGCTCTCTTTAAGAACTTTAAGGGAATTTGGGTCGTTTAACGTTAACTTTACAAGCCAGAGTCTAAATGGTGTGATTCTTACAGAAAGCAGTTTTCTATGTGCTTAACCTTGAAAGCGTTTTTTTTTTTTACACGTTTTTACCGAATAAGCAAGCAAGACTCATTCCTGTGTGGGACTGTTGAGGGCTTCGGTTATGAAGCTCATGCTCGCCTGTCAGATATCTAGTGTTAAATGTGGTTTTCTGTATCGTTACGTGTAGCTTTTTGACGCAGTGTGCGTCTCGGCTTGCACTACTGTCGGACGCGAATAGAAAATGTATTTCAAGAAGTGACTATTAATGTTGACAACAGCTATTAGAGATGCGAGGTGCGTTCACACGCGGTGACAGGCACGATTTAACGCGTTTGATGTCTTTAAACATACGCCTAACCTTACATGGCTCATATTTAAGCTTATATTAGAAATGGAAAGTCCTCTTTTTGCCTTGGCCTAAAAAATCAAGTGTTTATTTTTGACTTGCCTGCTGTAAGAATGGTGGGATGTCGAGTAGAGGTCAGGAAGACTGATGCTTTCCTCAGGTTTTTTGGCAGTCTGTGCATTATAGTGTATGCTCATGTCCCAATCGAGAACACATAGCATGCAAAAAGTATTTATGTTAAAGGAGTAGTTAAGCCAAAATGTAAAATTACGCCATAAAATACTCATCCCCAAGGCATCCTAGGTGTATATGATTTTCTTCTTTCAGCAAACACAGAGTTTTATAAAAATGTACCTGGCTCTTCCATGCTTGGTAATGCTGGTGGATGATGGTGGCCATGATTTGGAAGCTCCATAAATCTGGAAAAAAAGTACTAATCTCTCTCAGTACGGTTTTGAACTTAAACTTAAGTTTAAGTTCAAAACCGGATATGTTTTAAAATTTTTGTACATATGCACTATTCAGTATTGTTTTGACGTATGCATTTTGCAGGTAGCATGTTAACTCTTAAAATTGCTATTTAAAGTGTCCGACAAAGCACTTTAATCAAAAATACAAAGTTGAAATGTTGATCACTTGACATGCTTAACTAAACAGTATACATAATTCAATTTGGGGCAGAACTGATGTCTCTGTAAGTAAAGAGAGTGTGTTCATTCAATAGTTCCAACCAACAGTGTTGCTTCTTTACAGCCTGTAATCAGATGCTATTTGTTTGCACTATAGTTATGTAGTGGTATCCAATAGGCGGGTAGGCAGTTTTATGCCTGTAATCTATAAAGGTAGAGTTTAGTAAATCTTAAAAAAAGTCCTTAAATAGAGCAGGAATTGTTTAATTAAAAGATTTATCCATGAAAAATCAATATGAAATTTGTACACATCAGTATTCATCAGTCAGGTAAGCAGTAGTGGTGATGGTTGGGGGGTTGGGGAACTGACAGAAAAATGAAACGCTAAGCAAAGAAAGAGCAGCAACCCCCATACAAGCTCCATTACATTAGGCAGGTGGGGCCCATAAAGCAAGAGGAAGAGAAGACGAGTACAGAGAGGACCTGCCATGACCTGTCCCAGACTCAAATGCACTGACGGATTTCCAGTAAAGCTCTAGAACACTTTTCTGTGTTTGTTTTAGTATGAACAGTAAACTAGCCCACTTATCTAAATACCATTACGGTTTACTGACAGTTGATAGTATATTTGCAATAGCCCTGTCTTGATACAGGAATTCTATTGAGTCAGTATTAAATATTTGCGCTTTCTTCTTATAAAGTGGCTATAATAAAGGTGCTTATGTGAATCAATGCATTAATTTAATTGACTTGACTTTACTGTCACTGCATTTTTTTTCTCAATGAGAGAATTAATTTCCTTCCTTCAAAGCAAAACAAAAAAACGATGTTCCCCAAACAATTTAGTCAGATATCAACACTGAAAGCATGCTTGATATGCCCTCATCCTCAAAAACCATCAACAAATCTACACGGCGTCAAAGAAAACACAACCCTGCCCCTTACTACATTAAGCATTAAATAAAGGTGTTTGGTTGGAGCATGTAAAATCTGGGGAGAAACCAGCTGACAGCCACTGTACTAGACTTCAGCTGGAGATCTGAACCCCATTCTAGAGCCGGGTGTATTTGCTTTCTGTCAAAAGCCAGTAGACACTCTTGTGCTGTTCTTTGTCTGTTTCTATTGTGGCTTATCTCAGTCTCATGTGTTTCATGACCTGCAATGCCTTTTCACATGTCTCTCACCTTAGACGGGCAAAGGTTGGTTTCTGATGAACTGTTATTGTTATACAACAGTACATGTGAACTTTGTCACCTGAAACAGGATGGGTGGGTGTTTATGAGAGAGTGAAGGCAGGGGCAGTTCTCGAGAAAGGAGACAGTTTGCACAACGCTCAAGCGATGATGACTGCTGGTGCACTGTAATTCCTGCCCTCCATCTCCACTTTTCTTTATGAGCTGGCCCTGTGTCTGGTATTGCCAGTCTACTGATTGCTTTTCCACTTGGAGGAAGCATGCAGCGAAACACTTGTAATGGTTATCTGTGTCCAATAAGAGTAATTACCAGACTTAGCACCAGACCCGAGGATTATGGAGAGGCTAAATGACTAGTTTGAGGTTTAAATTGAGTATTGCGGTTCAGTCCTGGTGTTCCCTCTCTTAATCTTCTCTCGTTTCTTTCTCAAACAAATGAACTGACGGATTTTGTCACCGCATTGTCAGTAGGTCTGTTACAAAATCGTAGTTTTACAGAAATGTTATGAGTTTTGGTATTTT
Organism: Enteromius viviparus; assembly: GCA_032353835.1. NCBI lineage: Eukaryota > Metazoa > Chordata > Actinopteri > Cypriniformes > Cyprinidae > Enteromius > Enteromius viviparus. The sequence continues at coordinate 3,043,726 of JAUCNO010000710.1, read as the reverse complement.
ACATGACGTCATTGTTCTCCTTTCTCTACAAGTATAGGGTCATGATTTGGCACTTCTCTTTAAATGCAAACGGAAGTGAGATTTGTTGAGAATTTTGCCACAATGATGTACTCTTTACATGTAAGGTCATTGTAAATGTCATTAGCGGATTAGCTTTTGGTGCCCAGTAAACGCATTGCAGCACTGCATTAAAATGATCTTGAAAATGGCAGTGGATATAGAATAGCTACATAATATTGAAAGAAATGACAAAACGTTTTCAGTAATTCTTAGTGTTTCTGTGAACATACACAGATCTGGCACTCAGCTGAGTCACTCTTTAGTTTTGTGATTTCAGGGAGTGGGAGAGCTCGCTGAAAGACATCTAGCTTGAGGATGAGGTGTTAAAGTGTGAACACAAAAAGATTACAGCTGCTCCTCCCACTCACAAACATATACTGAACCAGTCCAGCTGTCCCAGGCTGCCCTGAGGACTGATCTTCACACAGTACCACAGGACTCCATGCAAGGGTGTTTCTTCTGTGACTATGTTTACACCTGGGATTGAAATTATTTATTAGTTATTTATTCTTCCAGATGTGTAAAATGCAAAAAAATGGTGTTTCGATTAACTGTTTTCATCCATACAAAATAACCATTGACTTGTACTTTAACTTTGTTTAAAAGTGACTTCATAAATCACTACACTGTTGACAACAGACACTGGACCTTTTTTGTTAGCAAATGCTGTGAAATCAAAATTGTCGAAATGTATTTTGTCAGCTCGCATTACTATTTTTGTGTGTAAACAATTCATCACTGCACATCAGTCCACAAAAAAGAAAAAAGAAATTAGCCTTCGTAACCTCGTAACCTCCTCCCCTCTAAAAGGACGTGCCTTCTCTGATGACATTAGGTGCGTTTGAGATGCACTACACTAGCCTGCCACCGGCTGGCGAGAGCAGCCCTTTGCAGTCGGGGCGAGGAGTAAAGAGACGGCCGTCAGGTCGGACACTTATAGGTCTCCGTAGTGACTTTTATGTTTACGTTTATTATTTGTATCTTTGTTTTGTAGTTATCTATAGGACATTTTTCAAATCTATGCAGTTTATTCAGTGTAGTGAAGCCTCACACAACATCCATAAAAAAAAAAAAAATCGGCCTTTGGTCGACCAGTTTTTACTCTTATACATAGAAATATATTTTTACCATATCGCCTAATCTTCATTTTCATCATTAATGTTTTGTTTGAATATCAGATATTCCATATAAAGATTGATT
>JAUCNO010000710.1:3013302-3042366 GCA_032353835.1 Enteromius viviparus | reverse complement strand
ATAGATAGATAGATAGATAGATAGATAGATAGATAGATAGATAGATAGATAGATAGATAGATAGATAGATAATAAAGCCACCATTCACTCATGAAATCCCGCCCACCTCATTCTACGCCTGGTTTTCTGGTCGCCCCACACTTTTAGAAGTGCTAGAAACGTGAGTGATAACAAAACATGTTGGAGGTGGAGCTGTTTGCCCAGTCGCCTCAGTGAAAAACATGTACAGGTCATAGAGGTCCACCCACTCACCGGCCCCAACTTATCCGTGGCCCACTTTTCACAGGATGTCCATATATCATGGTGTCATCCCATGGGCCAAGTGTGTTTTGAAAACTGAGCCGTGGGCTTTTCCTAGAATTCACTTTCCTGGAAATCTTTTTTTCCTAGAATTCCAGAAGTCATTGCTTTACAGTCGCTCTTTTGTGGCGGTACGGCTCGTTCTATAACTATCTGAATAACGTGCATCCACTAAGAACGTGCTCTTATTTATAAGCAGTGTCACGTGTAAAGTAAGGCTGTTCGGTTCACATTTACAGCTGGCCTTTTGATGTCGGTATTTTGCAGAAGTGTTTTTCAGACTGGGCCTCATGTGCTGCAGGTGAAGGGAAACAGATCCTCATAGGGCCGGTGTTTTTCATTATAACGCCACTGATACAGTGGATTTTTCTGAATTTATATTTAAGTATAGACCCGAAAAAGCTAGCGATGTTTGTCAAGACTACATGAAAAAGACAACTACAGTCAAGTGAAATCTTTAGATTGTTTATTTCAAGTTAGGTTTACACACAGGTCAAGAACAATTATGATTTGATTCAAAAAATACATCACTAGATTAAATAACCAACCAGAATGTACAGAAATCAGTGCTGTCAAACAGTTAATATTGATTAATCAGAACAAAAATATGTTTTTCGGTACATAATATATATGTGTGTACTATGTACATGTATATTGTTGTATTTTTATTAGGTATAAAGATACACTCAAACAGTATAAACATATTTTTAGAAAACATGTACATGTATATTTGTATTCATTAAATTTTCTATTATATATAAATGTATTCAAATGAAATATATAGCCTACATGCATGTGTATTTATATATGTTAAGTACACAAAAAAACATTTATTTTTAATGTGATTAATCGATTGACAGCACTAACAGAAACATATAAATTGTTTACAAATAAACAACTGACAGGGTGCACAGCAAATGAAGACATTTATCACCCAAAGATCTAGATTCATAAAAATAAATAAAACATTTCTCTATATACAATACTGCATACTTAAAAATACAAATGCAATTTATATGCAAATGCAATAAGAAACATATTTACATACACTATTTACACATTGACAGTGAGAATGTACAACTGTTGTCACATCACCTTGATTACAAAATGTTTAAAGACATTCTCTTGACTCCCTGAATAGTATCTGGTATGAATCATCCACATTTTCATTGACGTAAAATCATAGAAAAATCACCGGAATCATTGGCTCATATAATGAGGAACTTTACAATAGCAAAAGAAAAGTAACTTCGGTATCACTACTGCATATGAGACAGCAGCCAGAGCCGCTGTTTTTTATGAACTTCCAGCATCAGAAGTAACATTGACCAAAAAAATAGCATGCAGTGGGTTTTTTCTATCCCAGAAAAAAAAACATATAGGGTTCATTTTCACATCTTTAAAATGTACTAATACATACAATATTTACAATAACTTATCATTTCATGATTCTTTTTAAGTGCTATTCAAATATATATATTTATATTCATATTTTTGCATAATTTATATAAAAATGAAATACTAAGCAGCCTTGATAGCTGAGGTTGTTGTTGTCTGAGGTTTCTTTGTTTTGTTTTGTTTTTTCTTGCGTCTGCTTTGGCTTGTTTTTTTTGCATCAGATGCCTTGTGTGAAAAGGCAGTTTGTATCTCCACTGTTCCTCAGGTGTTGTTTTTTCAGACTGACCTCCAAGTAGGAAAGACATCAAATATGGCTCTCGTCTTGAAACATCAGTTTTGGCATGGGCCTCAATGTCATAATCATATTTCATCATCAATACTCACAATCTGTCTCTGCGAAAGCACAAATAAGATCATCACTATTAGAAACCTTAATAAAACCAGACAGTACTTTAAGTAGGCTTAATGGTAAACTGATAAAGTTAATAATGCTTTAGGACATTAGCTAATAAGGCTGAAGTGAATATTTTGTTGTGTAGTCAGTAATTGTTTCGTTTATGAAGTATATCGTACCTGTGGGTAAAAATAGCCATCAGAAGTACCATTTCTGCATAGATGCACCTGGTCCTCTGTGGTCTTTTGATAAACTGGGTTGTCAAAGTGGATGCTGTTGGTATTTTTCTGACGCCACTTTCTCCAGAACAGCACAGCGCCACCCACAACCAAGCACAGGATTGCTTTAAAAAGATGAGACATACAAAAGAAAAGATCTTTCAATATATCTGTTACATTGCGACTTTAAGTTGTGTGTGTCTACATAATGCATTAAACAGCTCACTTTGTTAATAACTCACAGGCTTTCACAACACCACACATTTTTGTATTGCTCGTATAAGCATTTGCATTGCAGCACTCACCAAGAGGAAGGAAAATGTACAAGGCCAACGGTGTGGAAGACGAAGACTGAGACACAGCTTTGACATTACTGTAGTTGTCATCTAAAAGAAAAATTACAATAACTTGAAAAAAGTTGAATAAAACTTTAATATGACCCTAAATGGTTCAACGCCTTCCTGGAAATTTCTAGTATGCCTTTTAAAACCTTAAACGGATTGTCATTAATTAATCACCTTCGTATCGTTAATATTCTCGTAGATGGGTCTGAAAACATTAAAGATGGACCGCTGATGTCACATGGACTAATTTAACAATATCTTTACTACCTTTCAGGGTTTTGAATGTGTCAGTTGCATTGCTGTCTATACAGGTCAGATTTCACCAGAAATATCTGTTCAAATGTATTTGTTCAAAAGAAGAATGAAGGCTTTATGGTGTGTTCACACCAGATGCGACTTGCGTGAATAAATCGCGCTATTCGGGCGTAGTTGAACATTTTGAGTTTACTTGCTTCATTCGTGCATAAAAATGTTAACAACAGAATGTGGTTGTTTAAAACACAAATCTGTTGTTTATTAAAAAAGAGAGCACCTTTTTAAAAGTTTGCTTGGCCGATTCCGGAGCCGTGAGCCACGCGAACACCGGGTGCTCAGTGCTCATGTATCCGCAAAGTGCAGCCTCACCGTGGCTAGTAATTCTGACACTTGCCGCTACCTTCTGATCTCTTTAGTGGTTAAAAATTAGGTAAAATTCATTTTGGGTATATCTCATAGGCAAACTTTGATTTAATGAATCTATAATTTGTTTCCTTTTTAATACTGTTTCTATTAAAATACAAAGATGTGTCAGCGACGATGATTTTATTTCATAGTTTCGAAATTCTGCCTCCGCTTGCTATGTTGTAATCAAAAGACTGGTAATGTCTGGATAAATAAGACAAGGCATACCTGTCTGGGTGGATAAAGGAAGTTTAGTTGTAATTTGGGATGGCTTGATAGGAGTAGCTTGAGTGGGTTGGTTAGTGATCGCAGGAGCAGGATTTAGTGTCGTCTTCGAAGGTACTTCTGGGCGACTAGTTGTAGCTATTTCAGGCTTTACAGAAGGTTCTGGTGTGACTACAGCTGTACTCAAAATAAAAACACAAATGTTAGATGTCGCAATCAACAGAAATTGCATTAGGTATATGTCAATGTATGGACAACAAGCACCACATCTGCCTTACCTTGAACACATTTTCGCATGTCTCTGGCCAACATCATGTTGTCTGGGCAAGCACAAGTGTATTTGGGGGAGAATCTATTGATTTGAGGGGCAGCCAGACAGAGGAATTCACAGCCGCCGTTGTTGATCCTGCACCAGTTCGTAGCTAAAAAATCATTCAGGATTAGTTCAGAACTACACTGACTACAAGACTATTTCGCATTTTGGATGGAAAATTAATGCAGTGACTGAGATGTTTCTTTGAAATTTATGGATATATAACAAGCGACATACCAGTTGGTTGCTTGAGGTTGTGATACAAGACAATGTCCTCTGGGGATGAAAGGTGTTCGGCCACTTTCGTGATGTCTCTTCCAGTAACACGATTTGCACTTAGAATTGCGCTATTGCTCACATCTGTCCAAAACACTTTCTCCTAAAAACGTTGAAATTCTTGAGTGAACATTCAGGTAAGCTTCTAAACAAGGTCTTTAGAAAACAAATTTGAAAAGATTGTGTAATTGTTACCTCAAAAACAGTGAGACCCTGAGGGTGGGCAAGTTTGCCCTGGTCAATGATCAGAGTACGTCGACCATCTCCCTGCACGCCGATGCTGGAGAGAGTGTGTAGCTTGGAGTCGACCCAGTACAGACGCTGGTTCAAAAGGTCTATGCATGGGACAAGACAAAAAAATTGGGTCAACCAAAGTTACACTTTTTGGACAGTTTTGTAAGAGGACATGTCCATACCAAGGGTTATTCCATTGGGCCAGACAATGTTATCTGTAACTAGGGCATAACGGTCCCCTCCATTAAGACCACCTCTCTCGATCTTAGCTGGTGTGCCCCAGTCAGTCCAGAAGATGAAGCTACAACAAATAAGACAAGATTTAACATAGTAAACCACTTGCTCATATAGTGTATCTCTACATTGTCAAATATCTGAACTTGACATACTTCTTAATAGGGTCGACCACAATAGCACGTGGCTTGGCCAGGTTTTCTTTAAAGAGAGTCTTTCGTCTGTTTCCGTCCGCTGTCGCCACAGAGATGGCGCCTTTAATGCTGTCCGTCCAGTAAATGTTCCCGTGGATCCAGTCAACAGCGATACCTTCAGGTGCATCTAAGTCACTCCCAATCACAACACTATGCTGGGAGGAGTTCTCTGCTGTTTCCATTGGTGCTCTGGGAATATGACATTAAAATATGACATCAGGTAAGTTGGTTGGGTCAGAAGCGATTGATACTCAAGATTGACCATGAGTCCAAAAATTTACTTGTATATCTTTTTCAGGGATAAATCGGACCAGTAGAGCTCCCTGGAAGCAACATTCATATCCAGTGCCACAACGTTCTTCAGGCGGGGAATAACACGTGTGTACTCGCTACGATCCAGAGTCATCTTCCTGACCTCATGGCGATTGGTAAAAAATAGGTAGGCGATGGTTCCTGTAGGACCATATTTGTGAGTATGAGTTTACCAGTATGCAAGTATGGGAAATGACTATTTGGAAGGTAAAAATCTCTACCAATAGCTTTGCAAGCTTTGCTGGCTGGGTCCATCTGGTAGCCATCCTCGCACTCACACTTGTAACTACCAATCAGGTTGGTGCAGATCTGGCTGCAGGTGTCCGGGTCGGCGCACTCATCAATGTCTGATAAGTGTAAGTGGGTTATAAGTTAAATAGTCATTCTGTTGCTTCAGAACAGTGTCCGTAAAACCAATGTATCAGGATTGGTAGCAACAGCATGGACTTACTGAATAAACTCTATCCTTACTTCCAGCTCAGAAAGAGCAAATAAGTTTAAAGTACAAATGAAATCATTCTTTGAACTGGAACTGCGCCAAGGTTTGTGAAACGTACTATGACCAGATTTCCAGATGATTTAGTATGGGAACTACTTTCAGATTCTTACCTTCGCAACGTCTCTTATCCTCCAACCGGAAGCCAGTGGGACAGAGGCACTCGTAACCAATCTTTAGGTCTTTACATATATGAGAGCAACCTCCATTGTTGTAAAGGCACTCGTTAGAATCTGTAAATTTGAAAAAAAACAAACACATATTGTAGCACAGGTTGTTTTTTTGACATAATTCTAAGCAAAGCACTTACTTGAAAGACGTTTTTACTTACCACATTCTCGTAGTGGCTCGTCAGACCAATCTCTACAGTCCCGTTGCTTGTTGCAAACTTTTTCCATGCTGATGCATTCACCGCTGCGGCACTTAAACCTGTGTGGTGGCTCACAATGGGTTGCTGAAAATTTAAAAAGGGGAAATGTAAGGTAAACACATCAGAAAAACACATTAAGCACATCAGTTTTGCATTAGGAGCATAATTTATATGGTTCACCATTAACACAGCCCAGCTCATCACTTGAGTCTTTGCAGTCATACACATGGTTGCACTGCCTGCTGCCATGGATGCAAGATCCGTCACCGCATTGGAACTCATCCGGTTGGCATGTGGGCAAGGCTGGAAAGAGAAAAATAGTTAATTATGTCTTGAGGAGTGAAAGTGAAAAGCGACAACAGTAACATGCTGTGACTGCGACTAGCGTCCAATTTATCAATACCCTGTGTTCTGTTTCTTCTAAGAAGAATGAGTCTTCCTGATAGCGTTGATTGTGTACTATGCAAATTATCTATATTTCTGTCATGACAACTCTTGGAGGAATTGTATGGTCATTTAAATGACAATGTTAATGTGGTTGGTCTTGGTGGAATCACACATAGCAGCTCTATACAGGTGGAGCTGGGGAAGGTGGAGGGCTACAGCAAACACTAGTCATATATTTGAATGTCGAGCAGCAGCTCATTGGCTGCTGATACAAAAAAAAAAAATCGGCTGCGCCCTGTGATGATGTTATTATGTCAGATTGGGTTTGACCTATCAGACTGCACCAGGTTTTTTGACAGAACTTTATCTGTTAATGACATCAACAAGTCTTATTTCTTACAGCAGTTTTTCTCATCGGAGCGATCCAAACAGTCTTCACCCCCGTCGCATTTCCAGCTACTGTGTATGCACTCCCCACTGCCGCAATGGAATTCCATGGAGGAGCATGGGTTTTTGGTAGGTTTAGGCGTCCCTGTAATGCATTTCTGAGGTAATTCGTCTGAGCGATCAGTGCAGTCTGCATCTCCATCACAGACCCACAGTCGAGGCACACACTGTGCATTGTTGCACCTGAAGGAGCCGGAGCCACACGTGGTGGGCGAACAGGAGACTTCATCACTGCCATCATCGCAGTCTCTCTCATCATCACACACAAACGCGGTGCTCACACACTGGCCGCTGCCACAGCGAAACTCGCCATCCAGACACCGCCGAGGATCTGCAAGAGTTGGTGGAGATTTTAAGCACATGTGCACACTGACAGCACCATGAAGACACACTTAACTTTCAGACGTCACTCACCACAGCCTTCCTCATCTGCACCACTCTCACAGTCTGCTTTGCCATCACACTTCCAGCTCTTTGGCACACACTGATTTAGTCGCCCACCACAGCTCAATTCACTGGGTCTGCAGGTCTTGGCCACTGAAAAGAGAGGGGAAAAATTTGATTATTACATTTTCTATAGAAAATATAAATAACAGTGTATTATCAAAATTAATATCCACTTTTTGAAACATTCAGAATGATGTTGTGACACTAAAATTCACTTGCTGCATTTATTTATTTCTTTTAAATTTTTTCAAGTTTGATTTATTTTAAATAACACAATACAGAGTTTTAAGTGCCAGACGTGGCAAATCAAAATATTGAATCAGCTTACTGGTATCAGGCAAAATTGTACTCACTGCCACGTCATTTAGGGCAATAATATTTTGTACGTGACCACAAAAAATTTAAATCAAGCTAAATGTAGTTTGAAAGAGTTTTGAATATATTTCTTTCAGCTTCCAATAGGAGTGTAGAATTCTCATCTATGGATAAACACAGCTAACCACACCAACATCTCTCTCGTCTCTTCAGGACAACTGACTCATCTAATGATGGAGGAACACTTACAGCAGGCAGCAGGAAGTTCATCAGTGCCGTCTCCACAGTCATCGGTTTCATCACACACCCATCTCGATGTGATACACTTTCCATTGCCACACTGATACTGCCGTGGTTCACAAGTCAAAACACCTGTCAGATGGAGTGATGCTTCACATAAGTGACACATTATTCAACACCTTATGTTATTTTAGCCATTTGAGGTAACACAGAGATAACAAGCTAGTGAGCGAGAATCATTTTTCCTTTTCACCTTATCTAAGCATATCACTGGGCACAATCTAGTTGCTAATACTGGTAACTATGTATGCTTTATTGATTGCAACATGTATGGACAAAGAGGGTGTCAAGTTTTTCCTGCTTTTCCTGCTTTGTTATCTAAAATGCCAGTAAGTGAAGGTCTTTCTTTTATAGATCTTAATTAAGGAAGAAGCTTGCTCTGAGAAAAACGACACCAACCAACTTAAATAAAGCTTCAAAATCTTTTTAAAATGATGACACTAGTCTTACACAAACAAAAAAGAAACATGCTTTTGACATGCAACACTGGTATCTAAGCAAAGATTTCTAAGAGATTCTCTGTAACCACCCAGTGCTTTCTCTTAAGCAGAAGTGGAAGAGTCACGTGACATTCATTAGTTAGTATTCATAGTTGCCAGGGAAATAATGATGTGTTGCAAATGGCCTTTTGATGGCTTTAGCCCACAGCTCAATGCATCTAGGTCACCTATTTCTGAAAACATATGTGGAGGTCACAAAAAAGAATTCATAATTTTGACATTGGGGAATTTAACTTTTATGTAATTTTTTTGGCAACACATGTAAAGACATGTAAAATAAACAATTCATAAATTAACTTACATTATTAGATAAATATTGTTATTGTTTCAAATTAATCAACACAAAGTTCATTAGTCTTACCATAGGCTGTTGCCAAGCAATGTGGCAACTTCACAAATGAATATAAAAAAAGAAAAACTTTAACTTTAAATCGCAACCATTTTACAACAACCTTCCAACTTGGCTCAGCCAATCAGGATTCAGAGTGAAATCATTCTATCTCATAAAGGAAATGTGGATGATTAATGATTACACAAATGTAACATGTAGACAGGTCTTATCAGTATTAAAAGACAAACCTTCCATTGAAATAAAACCGTTTATGACCTTGGGTTGACATCATTTCTAACAACGGCTGGGTTTTAGGTTTCATCAATTAATTCTAATCTAATATTTTGCCGTGTCTTTTTCAAGAATAAATGAATTGACGACAGCACACTTGATGAATATTTAATGTTTTATTTGTGTCAAAATAAGTGTTTCTTTGCTGAGTCACACTAAAAGAAATGCATTTAATCATAATGAATTCTTTTCTTGCAAAGATGTAGAAAAAGCTTCATATGGTTAATCTAATAGTTTAGATCTACTTCAAATTGTATTGTTGGTTGTTTACAGATGCAGTTGAAGATGCTGGCCACAGAATGCAACGTGGCCGTTTGCTTTTTTTGGATGTGTCTAGTGTGTCTTTTGAGCTGAACAGCCTACTATCAAGACAGCTCAGAGTAGAGAAACACATGTGGCAGCCAAGCCAAGGGTATTATGAAAAGTTTGTCTGGTTTATCACATTGCATAAGAAACTAAAATGCATCATAACTTATAAAAGTCCTCAAGAAACCTTCTGGCCAACAAGAAGATTATCTTCTTATTTGATGCAGTATTTGTGGTGTATTGCTCTTGCTTCACTACAGTCTGCATGACATCACTTGCACATGTAGATACTGATGGCAAAAAACAAGCATATCTTTCTACAGTAACTTTCTCTCATTGGTAAAAGGTTAACCTATAAATAAATCCATTAACATTTATAACCTAGTTAATCTAATATATGGGTTTATCCATAAAATCTATCAAATACAAACAAACATTGCATTTTGCACAATGCAAAGCCTCATTTACACTAATGAATTGGTGCAATCACTAACAGCAGTTAGCTACTTCATGACTTCGTATAGTCATATTTTTGAGAGATTCACCCAAATTATTTAACTTTACTAAACTTAAAGTCAAATTGCGGTTATTTTTAACCTGAACCATCGGCACAGTCCAAACAGCTCCATAAAGTAATTATTTCTAGAGATAAGAAGCCTATCTATATCTACAATTACACCCAAACATAACTACACCAATTCCACTAATGAAATATAAATGCGTTTTTAGTCTTTTGCTGATCTACTCTGTATCAATCCAATTCCTAAAACAACACAGAGACACCAAACAACATAAGCATAGAAACTGTGCCTCCTTTAATCTGTTATCTTTGGTAGAGGTTTGTGTGGGAAGCCATGCAGCTCCTCTCATGCCTTGGATCTACGCTACTGTTCTTGTGACATCATACACTGCAAATGATTTAGAACTTCTTGGAAAGGCATGTGTGTGAAATTCCTATGGAATGAGGCCCCTATAGCACACAGACGGACGGTATAGACACATGTGGTTACTGTAAGGCAATACTATTATTTGTCCTGCTTAGAGAGGCTGGAGAATTTAATTATGTTGAGCAAAACAGAAGCGAATATTGCAACTGAGAAAGCAGTTCTGTATAAAGCAAGAACAGCTTTTAGCATCATCGTAAACACAAAAGACTAATAAAATAACCTGTGTATAAATTGTACATTGCCTATATATAAATAAAGGCATTTATATATCAACTTTATATTTTTTTATAACTTTATTTTATTTAATTTCAGTTATCTGAACGTCACTTAACACGTGTAGGACACTGAAAACAATCTTTATGGGTTAAAATACATTTAAATATTAATTAAATTATGTCTACAAAATAAGTAATGATCATTAAAGATGCCTAAGGATAAAATAAACGTGTTTACTCACCTGCTTGAACAGGACAGAAGAGAGTAACTGCCAGTAAAAATATTAATGAGCGCTTCATAGTCTCTCAATGAGCTGGTTAAAGCCCTTCGCTTTTCTGCTGAATGTGTCGGTCAAGTTTTTATTGTGGGTGTCTGTATTAAATAAATAGTTCTGATAAAGCAGATGGACTCTTGTTAATTTGAAGCTGAGGGGAAATGTATGTTTGTGAAGCGGTGGACCCAGATATGTGTTGTGATGGTTGAACTTGAACCATTCGAATTTGAATGGGAGCGTAGAGTGGGCGGGGCCTCGTGACGAGAGGCGGAATTCGGTGGTGTGATTTAAGAATTGCACAATAGAAGGCGTGGCCAGGCGTAGTCCACGCCCATCCCAAACAATTCTACTATACGAGATTCCTGGTAGAAGAGCGGTAAGAAAACTTATCATTAATGGGGGGGAAAGAATAATAACCTGATAAGCATAAAGCTACATATCTGGAAGAGATCGCTGCGGTGTAAACACATACAGTATCTGCTCTACCCTGTAACATTTCAAGGCTGACAGAAGTCATAAAAGTAAACAATATATCATAAATCTAAACCCATATTTCCTGACACATCTGAAATACTACACGTATTGTGTGGAGAAACAGAGTAAAGGGAAGCCACAGTCATAAAAACAGACTTTGTTAGTAGATTCTTTCTCAGTAATCTGTTTTAGGGAGTTTAAAACCCTATTATTATAGGCCTACAGATGCACAACTTATGTAGGAAATAAATCATCTGAAACTAAAAAAAACAACATTTAAACAGCTTATTAAGATAAGTAGCTAATATCTACAAAATTTAAATTATTTAAAAAATAAATAAATTGAAAATATAATATTTTTATTAAGCTTATGGTTTATAAATTCTGGGGACACATTATCTAATGTTTAACTGTACAAATTAGCAGTGATGTCAGTGAAAAAAAGGACTCTGTGTATAGCCTTGAACTTGTAGCCCAAACGTCATCAGGACATAGTCTTCCTAAAGCAGCAGTGGGACCTCTATCAAAACAATTCACTGTTGTTCAGTCATTTTTCGTGTAGATATTTGGGATTTTCATGATGTTGTAGCTTAACGTTCAGATAGACATTGAGGTCAGGATTTCCACTACAGCAGGCATGTTTGGCCCTGGAATGCTAGAATGAATGTTAAGTTCCTGAAAGCAGATCATATAATATAAACAGACTTTCCCTGACTTTGCTACACGGGGAAAAATATTTGCAAGTTGAGACTGGAGGCCCCTTGAACCAGTTCTGCTAATTCCTGCATGTGTTTGTCTTGGGAGTCACACATGATGCTTCAGATCAAAAGAGCACAGACATTGTAGTAGCTTCTCAGTGGCAGCCGAGCTACAAATGAAATTGTTGTAAAAAAGTAGTGACTAAGTAGTAGTCACTAAAGTCTCTAATGCCCAACTGGCTGCATTTGATCGAAAGTACAGTAAAACATTAATATTGTAAAATATTATAGCATTTTCTATTTTGATGTATTTTAAAATAATTTAGCTGATGACTGCTGAATTTTCAGCATCATTATAATCCAGTCTTTAGTGTCTCATGAAACTCATTCTGATTATTCTGATCAATGCTGATTCATATTTTGAGGAAACCATGATACACTTTTTGCAGGATTCTTTAAACAGTAGAAATGTCAAAAGAACAAGGATTATTTGAAATAGAAATCTTTTGTAACATTAGAAATGGCTTTAACTATATATTATATTTAACTATAACTATAACTTCTGTGGTGCATAATAAGGGAAACAACAAGCATGCGAATAAAAAAAAGCCTTCTGTTTGTGTAGAGGGTAGGTGAGGTGAATGGTCTTATCTGTTCTCTTTACCTGAAAAAAACAACAAAACAAACTGCACCCCGATCAGAAACCGGATCTGTCACTCTGCCACCACTCACCTCAACAGCATCTACCAGGAAGCTTCCCAACCTATCGAAACAGAGTTTCTACAGAAGTTCACTGATTTTTGTACGTATGGAATCTTGGATGTTTTGTGGTTCCAGATGCTAAATAAAAAAAAAAACAATGTCAAAGCGAGAAAGATAATAAAGAAAAAGAAAATAACGGAGCTTCAGAAGCAATATCTTGTATCAGCAATTAAACCCTGAAAATAGAAAGTAGGAGTACCTAAGTTGTGTTTTCACGCTTGTTTGAGAGTTTAATGTGTCCTTTACGCTTCTGTGACTGTACTCATCCGGAATATTTACCTTTAACTATTGCCTTTCTAAAACATGTTGAGAGCGTTACTCTATGCTTTGCCTGTTTACATTTAATATAAAGAAATGAAAAAAACATGTAATTAAATAATGATAAAAAAAAAAACAAATAATGCATCCCTCAAACATGTATTTGGCTGCTATGTAATATAGTCAGCATGTTTGACATACACTACACTACATTAACGTTTTAACAGAAGTCAAATCGACTCAAAAAGAGCAAGTTATTGATAACTGAGCAAACTCCCACAGTACGCTGGCCAAAATCTCTGCTGATCATGACATCCCTTCAGAGGGGGTGGGAGGTTAACAATGAGGTCTCTATGCTCTCAGGGTCCTGGTGTCCTGATAAAAGTGTGTCATACAGAATAAAGAAGACCACCGAACAGGGTCTAGAACATTTTCAGCACAGTAGGCCAAAGCAAAAAAAAAACAAAATGTTGTCTGAACTTTGGGTGAATGTCTCAAAGCCTACCATGAACAAAAAGTAAGTAGCCTAAATAAAATATATCCTTTTGCATATAGAAAAAGATTTGATGTTAATGGCAAATAAGCACATTCCTCAACATAGGTTTTGTTTCCTTAATGCTAAATATGATCATTTCTTTCTTGCGTTTAATTTCAGGATGAAGTGTGACGTGTTTTTGAGTTATAGGTGTTCAGGGGGAAGTGTTGAACTGATAAGCTCGTTGGACACACCTTAGATTATCACCAGACCCTGCTTTACAAGTAACAGATGGCCTTTGAGCAAGTCAGGCTATTTAGTTAGCATGTGCAAACATCAACTTAGACCTCGATCTGTCGCATATACAGTACAAATAAAAGGTATTCTCCTTCGTGACCTCCTTTGGCTTTATCACGACTGTTATAACACGATATCCTGTATTTGACTGCTCACCTTTCACATTTTTGAACACAAAGCACTTTATAATGTCGAAGAATAAAACACAGCTATTACAAAATCAGTTACAGTTAAGTGCAGAACTGAACACATAATGCATGCTTTGTTGTCCAAAACGCCCACGGGCAAATCTATAGTGTAAGCAATAACAACAGCTAAATGATTGATATATAGACAGGCATATATACAGAACATAAAATAGAACAACCATCAGAACGAATGATGGATAGATTCTAATTATTTGTATTTTTTTAAGTAAGCTTCTGTATCTCCTTCAGGGTTTCTTTAGGCGTCTCAACTGTTTCCATTATGGATCTTCCTGTCTTGCTACTAATTTTTGGAGTTCAGCCAGATTTGGGTAGAGTTACAGCGGCTTTTTTTTTTTTTTCATATTTTCTCATTCTGTGAATGTCTGCGCTCCGCTCCAAAGCATATTTGTCTTCCTAGAATAACTTCATTTGTTCTTGTGTTGACTGGAGTTTGTCTAGAGTTGTATTACAGATTTGAACACAGTGTCTTTGTAGTAAACGGACAGGGGCGTTTTCACAATGTATGAATCATAATCATCTCAGGCCCATCATGTCATTATATGACTTAACATTGAAAGTTCGTTATGTGAGGAGAGATTAAGGCGTGTTGCGGTATATGCAAGTTATTACTTCTTTAAAAATATATATATTAGCTGCTGATACAATATTAACGTGATAAAAGTGCAGTTGGCAGCCAAAGGACAGTTCAATCAGGGAAAAAATTGCTGAAACAGTTGATCCATATTACTACACTCTGCAGCATCGTCAGAGTACTATAAACATGCAGGCTCCCAGTAGTTTGTTACTTTTGAGTAACACCAACAGCACCACCTTTTGTTCAAAAAGAAACACTGCACAATACAAACGCGCTTCCTTGCCAGTAAGCAACCACCCTCAACAGCCACACATTGTGACGTTTACATTTGGGCTAAACGTTTAGATGTGGGTGAGACCGTGACCTTCAGTGTGCAGGGTTCAGCTCTGTGTGCCACATGTGACCATATTCGGAACTACAATGGCCAAAAATACAAATTTCTCTTAAAAATATATATATTTTTAACGCTACCTGATTACTTAAAATGACTCTCTTTTTTACTTTCTTAGAGAGTACACTTAAAATATCTTTTAAACATTTTGTATATAGTCAATCATTTAATAAAGCCTTGGATCTGTATTTTAAATGTGAATTTAGGAGACTTTTGTGAATGGATGGATGGATGTAAATTGTTGCCAAGTTCAAATTGTATGTTACCAGTTAGTTGATGACTTTTCCCGTTTAATTTTGAACAAGTAACAATCAAAACAAATGTTTTATTGGCATCTTTGTTTTAGTGACACTTAAAAACAATAATGGTACATTTGGAACAGGATTTGAGTTCAAGAGTAGTACTACTGTAAGCAGTAACACACTATATACAGTATATATATATTATATCTGATTAATTAATTCTTGCAGGCAGTCGTTAATGAGATTCACTCCATTTCCAAGACTGTGTCGCTCCACCTTCAGTTTAGTTCTCTCTAATTTATGTTTTTGTGTTTCTAATTTGAGTTCTGTTATTTTAAATGTCAATACAGTTTACCCTGTAAGGTTTCTAGTAATGTTGCTCATAGGGTATTTCTGCGTCTCAGTCTCTGAAGTGCTGGCCACGTCTCTGATTGCTGCCCTTTTCATCTTGAAAAATAAAACATTAAATAAGTTAAAGAAACACTTTGTTCTTCTCTCCCAGTTGTTAGTTAACTAACTTGCTGAATAAAGACTTGTGTAATGATGAGCTTTACCTTCACTTTGTGCCGTCTGGTTCTGGTTTGTGACTGCCGCTGCTTCACCTTGAGTGAGTCATGATATCAAGAGAAAGGAGAATGTTATCTGGCAACCCTCTGATATTGTTGTCCAAGCCTTGTGTTTTTCAATTATTTGCACTGTAATTATTAATTGCCAATTATTAAAAAAGTGTAAATTACAAAATGAATTAAAATGGATTTGGCAGCACTACTCCAATATACAAATGTTTTCAGTAAACACTATCAGCCTTGTTGTTTAATAGTCTTTATACATTTTTAAAAATGAGACAAACGTAAATAGAGAGTAAATAAATAAAGAGTAAACAGAGTATTATTTAAAATTTTAGTTAGATAAAATATTAATGTTGTCACTTGAGAAGCATCAGTCCTGTTCTCAAATCTCATTCCATCATTTTGATCGGTGTGGTCCCTACAGTCATCCGGTGAAGGTGATTTATATTAGGTAAAGAAACATCACTCACCACAGCCTTCCTCGTCCGCACCGTTCAGACAGTCTCTATCACCATCACACCTCCATATCACAGGCAAACATGTTTTGTGTTTGTCTCCACAGCTGAACTCTTCGGGTCCACAGTACTTGACTGAAATTTTAAGAAAGACAAACTGAGAATCACTCAATCATCTGTCTACAGTTGCAAGAAAAAGTATGTGATCCCTTTGGACTTTCATTGTTTTCTGAATAAATTAAAGTAAAATAAATAAAAGTCAAGGGTATTGGCAAACATAATATGTCTAAACATAATAACACAAAAAATTCTGATCTATATTGAGAACAACCAAAAAGATAATACGACAGCTACCACCCAAACTTTTGGAGTTTGCTCTGCACAAGAAAAAAACGCTTATTCAGAGGATCTACGATCAAGAATTGTTGGTTTCCATAAAGCTGGGAAGGGTAACAACATTATTTCAAAGACTTTAGAAATTCACCAGTCTACAGTTAGGCAAACAATCTACAAATGGAGACATTTTGGGACTGTACTCTACCAAGAAGTGGGTGTAACAAAGACTTATCAATGAGGTAAAGAAACAACTCCAAATGACAGACAAAGATTTGAAGGTATCCCTGGAACTTGCTAACGTCTCTGTTCCAGCGTTGCCAACTTTTTTCAATCCAAAGTAGCTAAATCCAGCTTGAAAAGTCGCTAGGTGACATCATATGCCAATTTGCATATTCGTTATGTCAGTGTGTCATATTATCTTGCTTCTCTGTGGTCACATAATGTTATTTAATGCACCATTATTCTCAATATAACTGTTTTTACTGATTTTAATGGTTTCTGTTGTCAGAAAAACGGAATGAATATGAAATAGTGACTGAAATGCATCCCATTATTAGGTTAAACTAGCTCTAGCTTGCAAGATGTTAATCTGGATTAAAATCCTTATTATCCATACACAGAGAGGTGTGCGCATGCTGTGAAAACAAGAGCTCCCACGGCAATACCAGAGACTCGCTGAGGTTTGTCCAAAAAGTCGCTACATTTGTTGTTAGTCGCATTTTTGGAAAAATGTCACCAAGGGGTTCTGAAAAGTTGCTAAATAATAATACAAAGTTGCTAAGTTGGCAACACTGCTCTACAGTGTTATCTACTATCTCTATCTACAGCAGAACGAAGGAAGCCACTGTTTACTAACAACATTGCTGCAGGCCTGAAGTTTGCAAAAGAAGCACATTGACACTCCACAGCGGTATTGGCAAAATATATTTGGGAAACTGAGATTTAACTATCTGGAAAAAACACACAACACTACATCTGGCGTAGAAAGGGCACGGCATATCATCATGAAAACATCATCCCAACTGTAAAGTATGGTGGAGGAAACATTCTGATCTGGGCCTGCTTTGCTGCATCAGGGTCTGGCCAGCTTGGAATCTCTGAGGGGAAGATGAATTCCCAATCAGACAATTCAATTCTTCAGGATAATGTGAGAATGTCTGTACGTCAGGTGAAACTGAGTGGAAGGAGAAACTCCACAACAGAATGGCTTCAGAATAACAAAAATCCACCTATTGGAGTGGCCAAGTCAGAGCCCAGACCTCAACCCAATACAGATGCTATGGATTACACATGTGGTTGTATTGTAATGATGAGCTTTACCTTCACTTTGTGCCGTCTGGTTCTGGTTTGTGACTGCGGCTGCTTCACCTTGAGTGACTAATGATATCAAGAGAAGGAGAATGTGGCAACCACAGTGTATTATTTTATATTTTAATTAGTTAAAATATTTACGTTGTCACTCTTGTTCTCAAATCTCATTCCATCATTTTGATCGGTGTGGTCCCTACAGTCATCCGGTGAAGGTGATTTATATTAGGTAAAGAAACATCACTCACCACAGCCTTCCTCGTCCGCACCGTTCAGACAGTCTCTATCACCATCACACCTCCATATCACAGGCAAACATGTTTTGTGTTTGTCTCCACAGCTGAACTCTTCGGGTGTGCAGGACTTGACTGAAATTATAAAGGATTGTTCTCACAAAACTCTTTTGTGCAAGCTTATTTAAGGATAAATCTTAAAAAAAGGACAAATGGGAGACTCCAAAAAGAATACCAAAGAACCAAATGATAGAATAGAATAATTGATCCATTTGTGCCCAGCAACATACTGTACACAAGACAAATCCAAACATGATCCTGAATGTGTGTGAAAACGGTAACGCATAACATCGACAGCCCTAATTTATCGGACAAGATCATAGATGAACAAGCAGGTTTCAGACAAGGACGTAGCAGGTTTTCAACGTTCGGATAATATGTGAAAGATACCTACATTGCATTGGAAGACCATGAGGGTCATGACAGTCAGCATAAGCGGCAGGACAATCACAAATGTTTTGCTAATGACATAGTTGGTCTTGCAGGGAAGAAAGAAAGACTAACTTGGTGGAGCACCTTGACAAAACATCTTTCTCTGCAGCTTATGGTATGCAGATCAATGCAGACTAAACTGATGACTAACAACATTACTGGCTTTGCCAATGACATCAAGATAAACAGTGTAAACAGTTTTAATACCAGGGAGCTATTGTCACAAAAGAAGGGTCCAAACCTGAAATACTTGACGTCCATCTGGAGAAATATAGCCCTCAACTCAAAGATCAGACTGATGCACTCTCTAGTCATGTCCATATTCTTATGTGCTTTTGAGACTTGGACACTAACAGCCGAACTGGAAAGTTCAAACTATGGAGATGAGATGCTCCAGAAAAGGTATTGGCATCTCCTACAGAGTCCAAATTTAACCATCTTTTTATGGAAATCACGGGTGCTGTGTCCTTTGGGCTAAAGAAGAGGGAGACCTTCCAGCATGTTATCAGTGTTCAGTTAAAAAGCCAATATCTCTTATGGTATGGGGTGAATAAATGCATACGGTATAGGCAGCTTGCATGTTTTGAAAGGAACTGCTGAAAGGTAAATCAAGGTTTTATAGCGATATATGCTCCCCTCCAAATGACATCTATTTCAGATAAGGCCTTGTGTATTTCAGCAGGCAATGCAAAACCACGTAGGATACTACAGCTATAACAACAGCAAGGCTTTGTAGTAAAAGTGTTTGGGTGCTGAATTGGCCTATAAACAAAATCATTACACAAAACATTTGTCAAAGAAATATATATCAGGCAAGAATGGGACCAAATTCCAACACCAGAACTCCAGAAACTCTTAACCTCGATGCCCAAATGTCTTCAAACTGTTTTGAAAAGAAGATGCTACACCATGGTAAACATGTCTGAACTATTTTGAGACCTCAGTTTGTGCATAAAATTTCTGCCATTTAATCACTTATATTATGTTATCTATGTTATTTATAGATAACATAATATTAATAAAATTTGTTGTTAATAAAATATTAGCTCATGTGATTTGAAAAAAAAAATATTTGAAATACACACACACACACACACACACACACATAAACACACAGAGAGAGAGAGAGAGAGAGAGAGAGAGAGAGAGATTCTCATTCTATCACTTTTATCAATGTGGTCACTATAATCATTCTTCACATAAAGTGATTTGCATTATAAAGAAATATCACTCACCACAGTCTTCCTCGTCGGCACCGTTCAGACAGTCTCTATCACCATCACACCTCCATATCAAAGGCAAACATGTTTTGCGGTGGTCTCCACAGCTGAACTCTTCAGGTCTACAGGACTTGACTGAAATTAAAAAAGACCATCTGAGAATCAATCTATCTATCCATCCATCCATCCATCCATCCATCCATCCATCCATCCATCTATCCAGAATGTGTGTATATATATATATATAGGACTGTCAATAGATAACATTAGTTATCTAGCTGTTTTGTTTTGTTTTCTTAGAATTGTGAGTTTATTATTATTTCTCAGAAAACAATTGCAAGATGTAAAACTGTGAGTAAAAGAGATTTTTGAGATAAAATTTAGCAATTATTTATTTATTTAATGGTGGAACGATGTGTTTTGGTTTAGTGCCATCCACACACATGCAAATCAATAGCTAGAATGTCCAGCAGACCAGATAGTATATTTTCAAAAGATAACTGATGGTTATTAGAATCTGTTGTTTTACTCACCTGTTTGAACAGAGCTGGATAAAGTAGCTGCCAGTAAGAAAAGAAATGAGATCTCCATATTTGTTAAAACAGGTGGACTTCTGACACTTCTGGGAAATATATCAGTTTTTTCTGGTCTGAAACTCCACCCACCGACAGGCAAAAAAAAAAAGATCCACCGGCATTCTGCAATATGGAGGGGAACTACGCTAATTATGATTTGCTTACCTGATAAATAGAAACCAAAGACAGTACAAATGAGATTACTTTACCAAATTCATATTTGTATGAAGGCAAAACACCAATTCAGAGGTTTGGCTTGCTAGCCAGATATCATGTGGATCGCCAGGTCTCTCTCAGCCATTACCAAAAAATGGTCGATAAAAAGTTATGCTTTTTGCAGAAAAAAACAGCGACGACTACCGAAGTTAATGAAAGGTTTAAGGTTTAGTAATAATATATTAACTGGATGAAGTGCACCTTGCTGTGTGTAAATACAGCAATCAATAGAGTGTAAAGGGGTCAAAGGGGTTGTGTATTTGGTGTAATGCAATGTTAATGTGGTTTAAGTTTCAAAAAACACATTATTTCCACATACTTTACATTACTTTTTCTCTTCTATGCCCCTTCTTTCTGAAACGGGTCGATTTGTACAAAGCTCATTGTCCTAAAAAAAGTGAGATGTGCTCTGATTTGTCAGCTATCCAGTGCACTGTGATTGGCCGAATACCTCAAGCGTTTGGTGGAAATGAAGTCCCATACAGTAAGAATTGGTCCATAGGCTGTTCTGCCAGGTTCAGGAATCAGTCTTCCATAAACTGAATGCACTCTAATATTTGTGTAGAACGGTTTTAGAACAGTAACACCTGATTTCTAGCGTGTCGTCTTTTGGAAGCACAAAGAAAGTAGTTTTACTTCCACAAAGACACACAGCATCTCCAGAACATGGCGCCCGCAGCAACACTAAAGCAAGAACAATAGCTCTGCCTTCGTTCTTTGCCCTAAACACGTCCACAGTTTGTAATATCACTTTATGCACATAACTTATATAAAGAATATCACTTTGGTTTTGAGACTTTAGTCCTTGCAACTTGAGAGGTCTTATCTATGCACTTACAGCTTGTAACACTCCAAGAGAAAGTAAAGTTTGTAAATTGACCCCTTTATACTCCTCAGCTCAGAGTTAAGCAGCACATGGCTTGTTAGTTGTAATGACCAAAAAGAAAGATTTTTAAAACAGCAGCAAAAATATACAATTATATAAGAATGTATCCTCTGCTGCTCTGCTGTACCATCTTCAAACATTTTACCACTTACTTTTGCTGCTCAGAGATTTTATTTCTTTTTTTTTTTTCAAGATTCGCGTGAAGTATGTTTGGCTGCCGCTACTCTCCACTCTCCACTGCTGTGGCGCTGTTTGTTTACTGTTTTTCCTCGAAGTAGGATCTGTTTTTAATCCCAGTGTGAATTGTTTTCCAAGTACGGTGCTTAGATATTCTTCTCTGGATCAACGGAGACTAAATCTATTCATTTTCCCGGTGAAATATACAACCGCTGTGCCCCAGGTACAGCACTTTGGATTGATTTTTAGTGTTTAAATGGGCTTTAAAATGAGATGTTATTGGTTAATATTCATAGGAGCCGTGTGTTATCTACCCGTTTTAAGACAGTATGAATATTTGTCTGCTAAATTCTTACTCTTCGTGGGTTTACTGAACCAACAACTCAGTGTTTGCTTGTCTGGATGCACTATGAACCTTTGCGAGTAAGAAGACAGCAAACCAAAAAAAATAAATAAATTAAAAAGCGGTCAAAGTTTGAGACCACACTGAAAATCTGGAATTCCCATCTACACCCATATCAGATGGGTTACAAAAATCAAATTGTGCAAAGGCTTAAAGCAGTTTATTCAGAAATAATATAATCTCTGAAAACCATTTCTGTCCATAATCCATAATATTGCTTTCTTCAGGGGAAAAACATCTAGATTGAATGAGGAGATCAAAGTACAGGCAGTGTTTACAAGTGAAGAGTCACAAACGGCTCTAAACAAACATGTTCACTTAAGGAAGCTTCGTTATAGTATAGCAGGACTGGCATTTTAGCCCTAAGTGAGGATTTAATATGTCACGGACTGGAGTCACTAGGATGTTTTTAAGAACTGTTTGGACTCTCATCCTCAAGATCCATTGGTAAATAAATTATGTAATGCTAAAATTTCTCCAAATCTGTTCTAATCATGGGTGGAGTTAATTTTTAACAAATTAATTCTTGAGTTAACTATTCCTTTTAAATATCTTATATTTTTGCTACATTGAAGTTCAATGTATATATCCTTTATTTATTTATTTTTTACCAAGTTAAATGTTAATTATTAACCTTTTTATAAACCTCTCAGTTTTTCTAAAGCGTTTCATTCATGTTTGTAGTTTTGGACAAAACCCACTTCCTGGAATACATCCTAGAAGTAACTAAGAGTGCATAAATAAATAACTGAAACCATGTCTTTCTGAGATGCCTTTATTGTGCATTTTGGAAATCCAGTGACACTGACACAGTACAGAATCCTACACCCTATTCTCCCCCATTTCTCCCAAGTCTATGGGAAGGAAGTACCTCAATCCTCTTTGCAATCTTAATTTAAACCAAGAGATCAAGAGAAAAACGGAAAGAGAAATAACTGGCTGCGTTTTCCACAAACAACATGCATTCTGGGGTCTTGGTGGGGGTGAAGGGGTGACGTTCACACGGCTAAAAACAATAAGAGGACATTGAAGCATGATCCGCTCTTACTGGTCCACTGTGAGTCAGTCTGTCAGATATCTGTTCATCTTATGTCACGTCCTCGAAACAAATCATAAAAACAAATACGGAAAGAAACGCTCAATACTTAAACTGTCTTGCTATACATAAAAGAAGATCGTCTGCTTAAATATGCAAATGAAAGGGCTTTCTTCGGCATTTTATAGTGTAATCTTTTCATTTAATCAATTTTGTGTACATGTCCTCTTTCTAAAAATGTGCTGTTCTAGGGTAAAACTAGGCCCTTCAGGAGCGGGCGTCTGTCGTATCTTGTGTAAAATGGCGTATCTGCAGCAGAAGTGATTGGTCCAGAAAAAGGTTTAATCTTCCTCGCTGCCACTAGCCGAACGCTCCTATACAAAGACATTGGACACAAAAATGACATTGTTGTATGAATTTTACATGTACGATTGATGAAGACATTATTATATGCCTAATTCTGTTTTCCACATTTCCATATCATTGAAGATAGTAAGTTCAGTTAAATGATACACTACAACTTCACACCTAAAACTCGACTTAAAAAAAAAAAGATTTTTAATTTAATTTTAATTACCATTCAAAATTCATGGTCAGTAAGATATTTAATGGTTTTTAAAGATGTTTCTTCTGCCCATCAAAGCTGCATTTATTAGATTAAAAATCCAGAAAAAAAACTTTAATATTGTGAAATATTATTTCAATTTAAAATAACTGTTTTCTGTGTGAATATATATTTTTAAATGACATTTATTCCTGTGATACAAAGCATCATTCCTCCAGTGTTATGCTGATGTTTTATTATCAGTGTTGGAAACAGTTGAGCTGCTTAATAGTTTTTTTAAGATTCTGTGATCATTAAAATATTAAAAAAAGAGAAGCATTTATAATATAATGTTCAAAACTACTGTTACAGTAGTTTACTGTTTTACTACCGTTTAAAAATCTGGGATCAGTACATTTTTATTCTTTCCTCTTTGAAAGAAATTAACAATTTTTAACAAAGGATCTATTAAATGAACAAAAAGAGTCACAGCATAGATTTACATTTTAGAAATGTTTTATATTTGGTAAAAAAAAAAAATATATGGTTGTTTTTTTACTTGTTATTCATCAAAGAATCTTTAGAAAAAAGGAAATAAATTATATTTGGCTGCACAACTGTTTCCAACATTGACAATTCTAGTAATAAATCAGCAGATTAGAATGATTTCTGAAAGGATCATGTGACGCTGAAGACTGGAGAAAATGCTTTGTATCACAGGAATAAATTACATGTATTTAACACAGTTATTTTAATTTGAAATAATATTTCACAATATTACGTTTTTTTTGTGGATCTGATAAAGGCAGCCTTGATGAGCAGAAGAAACATCTTTAAAAACCATTAAATATTTAACTGATCCCAAATTTTGAAACAGTAGTGTGTATAAATAAAAACACACATACCTCTTCCTGGTCCTCCTCACTTTCATCATCGCTAACGACGGGTTTAGGGCGCCAGCTGCGTCCGGTTCGGCGTCTTCCCTTCCCTCTCTCCACCTTTTCCTTTCGGCTCAGCTTGATCTTCACCTTCACAGAACGAGCTAAAACACACAAACACGCATGTTAATCATGGACTTAAACCGTTTGATCTCTACATGCGATACACTCAGATAACAGTTGCACTGTACAAAACACTTTCATTACAGTGTCAGACTCACATTCAGACTCTGATCCTTCATCAACCTCGTCCTCTTCCTCCTCACTCTCTTCTCCCTCGCTCTCTTCCTCTTTCTCGATCTTCTGCCGCACACTGGTGAACACAGACTGCAGCACGATGGAGTCTTCGTAGATCTGAAATATTACAGCACGGTCTCATCTGAATCAGTGAAATGAAGTACAACTCTAACAACCTACCATTATTAACGTTAAATAAAACTATTAACCATGTTACCTAAACATTAACTAAAAATGACTAATATATACATAAACACATACACTTAAATACTACTAATAATAAAACTTAATAATAATACAAAATTATTAAGACAATAATTACACAAGTTAAACATAATCAATATGACTAAAATGTAACTGAAAGACATTACCAGTGATCCCTCCAGGTTGAAGGTCTGAGCGTTCTGGCAAAGAAGCATGACATCTTTCTCCAGGTCATTCAGAGTACGGTACTTATGGCTCCTAATGCGTTCCTGCACAAAAACAGAGAGCAAGATTCACTTAAATAATTCTTTACTAATACTAATTGAATTACCGGGTATGCGTAATATAAATAACTAAGAAAATTTAGAGTTTAATGTTTAAAAATTGCATTCTAATCATCACTTATTATTACAAAATTATTATTACTACAATTTTTTACTACTACGATTAGTGTGCATATTTAGTATGTTTCCATAAGTGTTTTCAATAAGCATTCGCAAAGTAAGCGTTTAATCTGACAAACCTTGATCTTCCTGAAGTCCACAGGTTTGCGAATGAGTTCGTAATATTCTGGCAGCTCTTTACGTGACGGCAGTTGAATAAACACCTCACTCAGTT
Organism: Enteromius viviparus; assembly: GCA_032353835.1. Taxonomy (NCBI): domain Eukaryota; kingdom Metazoa; phylum Chordata; class Actinopteri; order Cypriniformes; family Cyprinidae; genus Enteromius; species Enteromius viviparus. The sequence continues at coordinate 3,016,810 of JAUCNO010000710.1, read as the reverse complement.
GTCTTCCATTGCTGTTAAAAATGTAAATGAAAGAAGAAAAAAAAAACATGATTCCCAAATGTTCTATATTTCATAAAACATAAAAAAACAAATAACTAAGACTTTCAATCAACAAAAACCCACTTCACTATTTTGAACAGAATAAGGGTGGAAAAACACTTTTTGGTAAAGGTGCATTTAATTGTGAATTGTGTGAGTGTCAAAATGTTACATGAATTACCTTAAATAAGAAAAATTTACCAAACAAACAAAAATAAATTAATTATAGGTTAACCAGCATTTCTAGGCACTCAAAAATCAGTGTTGCTTAAATTGGGAAAATAAAATTAAATACATTTTTTTTTTATAAAATTAAAATTAATAAATTAATTAAAAAAAATTAAAATAAAAAAAAAGTACTTTTTTTTTTTTTAATAAAAAATAAATAAATAAATAAATAAATAAAAATTGAGAAGAGTGACTAACCCATCCTTGTATTTGATGACAGCATCCACAATCTTCTTCATCTTCTTGGTGAGCGTGGGAGGGTTGGGTGACAGTTTTTCAGCAGGAGGACGACCTCGTTTCTTTTGCTTCTTACCATCGTCATCTTTATCTCTGCTCCGCCCACTGGAGCTGGGCGTGGCCGGGCCTGGAAGGTCAAAGTCACGGTCGCGCTTCCTTTTCCGGGTCGTTTTCTTGTAGCGCACCTCTTCTTCAATCTCATCCAGGGTGCCTTCCTCGATGGCCTGAGAAGCAGCAAAGTATATGAATACACCTTTCTATTTTAGAACCAAACGTTCAACACAAAGCAGTTGTGATTCCTCCTTCACCTTCAGCCATTGTTTCTCTGTGAGGGAGTCGCTGTAGTCCACTTCTTTTCTTTGACGGGAGCCACGGCCGAACATCTTCTCCTCTTCTTCTTCACAGGTGAGCCTTTCCACCTCCGCATCGTCCTTCATGATCCAGGTGGGCAGCTCATCCTCCTCCATCAGCCGGGGTTTGCGTTTCGGGTTGCGAGCCTCTTCGCGGCGGCGGTCGAGATCCATGCGCTAGACGAGCAGAAAAGGAAGTTTAGGGGTCAAACTAAACAGCGTCTACTTAATGAAAGTTAAGCAAGTAGAGCTGCTGACCATGAAGTGATCGAACTCCTCCTCGCTTCTAGCGATCATCTGATTTACAGTCTCGTCATCTGGCACTTCATCTTCTTCCTGAGATAGCAAGAGACAGTGCAAATGTTAACTTTTTCTAAAACGGATGCTATAGACAGGACACTAAAATATAATGAAAACATACCTCATCCTGCTCTTCGTGCTCCAGGATGGCCTGCAGGAAAGCTCTGCGCTCGTGGCTGGATGACTTTTGGTCGAACATACCAGCCTGGATGACTTTCTGGTCCACGTTCAGCTTGTATTTGGCAGCGGCCAGGATCTTCTCCTCCACGCTGTTCACGGTGCACAGACGCAGCACACGCACCTCATTCTGCTGCCCGATACGATGAGCACGATCCTGGGCCTGCAGATCCTAGGAGAGACAAGAAAGAAGCGCTCAGAAACAAAATACTGTGGAACAAATAAAGATGATCACAGAAGAAATATTCTACAGGAACTCTCAAGAAAAATTTAATGACAGATTTTATTGTACTAAAGCTTACATGGTAACATTGTACAAATTTCAAATTTTCAGGTTCAATTTGTAAACAATGAGCCAATTTCTAATTCTCAGCATTTATAATATTATAATTTAGGGTAATGTTAGTTTCTACAAACACTAACCTAGTTAAAACATTTCAAGTCTCTAATTGAACAATGCATTATCTATAAACAAGAGTTAACGACTGAGCCATACTAAGTTTATATATGTGACCATGGACCACAAAACCAGTCATAATGTAATATTTTACAAAACTGAGATGTATACATCAAGCTCAATAAATAAGCTTTCTATTGATACATGGTTTGTTAGGATAGGACAATATTTGGCCGAGATGCATCTATTTGAAAATCTGGAATCGGAGGGTGCAAAACAATCAAAATACTGAGCAAATCAACTTTAAATTGTCCAAATTAATATCTTATCAATGCATAATTTTTATTTAATTTCCTCATGTTTTTTGGCATAAAAAAAAACACCATGCAATGTAATTTTGGATATTGCTACAAATAAACCCCAGCGACTTAAGACTGGTTTTGTGGTCCAGGGTCACATATACATATATATATTATATAAAAATTATATTGTATTCAATAAGCAATAACAAGAACAATAAGCTACTACAAGAACCTTTAAATCAAAGTTTCCACTATTGCTCGTATCCACACTGCCACATTTAAGTATTGTATGGTATATTATACCTGGTGAGGGTTCCAGTCGCTGTCAAAGATGATAACAGTGTCAGCAGACTGCAGGTTCAGCCCTAGACCTCCTGCTCTGGTACTCAGCAAGAAGATAAAGTACTGAAAGGACGGATCATTAAAGTTCTTCAACAACATGCCACGGTCCTCAGCCTTAGTGGTTCCTACAAAGACAAAAAAAAGTGATGTTATCACGGTTCAACTCATAGATTTGAATGAATTTACTTTTTCAAATAAAAATAAACGGCAGATACAGTAGTTTCCCAGGACCACCTGTGTGAACAGGTTGTAGCGACTCACCGTCCAAGCGCAGGTATTTGAAGTTGCGGTAGGCGAAGTAGTCCTCCATGATGGTCATGAGCGAGGTCATCTGACAGAAGAGCAGCACTTTGTGGTTGGTGGCGCGGAGCTTCGGCAGGATACGGTCCAGCAGCTCAAACTTACCGGAGGCACGATACAAGTCAGGTCTAAAAGAGAGCAGTATAGTACATAAGATACAGAGAAAACCAATTGAGGGTGAAAAAGGATAATGACACTTGTACACAAAATGGTGCTCTTCGTACCCCTGAACGATGCCTCCAGTGAAGCCCAAATGCTCAGAGAAAGATTCCTGCAAAAAAAATCCATAAAAAGTGGTCATATACACCTAACAGATAAATGCACAGAATATAAATGACCTTGTGAAGAAAAACAAATGATCACCTCAATGTGCTGGAACATGTAAGGGTGGTTGCAAATCTTCCTCAACTGCATAATAGTGTTCATCAGAGTCTTAGTGCCGCCTTTACCCTGTAACAAACAAGATGGGTATTACAGGAATTCAGAAACACACTGAAGGCTCTTCTTGACATGAGTCATGTCTTCTCACCTTCTTGTCTTTCTCAGAGCCATCAGTGAGCAGCACTCCTTTAGCCTGCATGTGTCTGTACAGCACTCTCTGAAGAGCCGACATGTCGCACTTGATCACATACTCCACCTGAACACAGATAAGTTACATTTTAATGTTAAAAAAAAGAGCATATGATAAACGGTGATGTCATTTCAGCAGCAAAATGATTAATAATTGTAATATTTCACAATAATACCCGTTAAGAATGGTCCTGTCAAATGATTAATTGCGATTCATCGCATCCAAAAAGTTTTTGCTCACGTTTGTGTGTACACAATGTATATTT
>JAUCNO010000710.1:2994360-3013227 GCA_032353835.1 Enteromius viviparus | reverse complement strand
TAATCATTTTGAACTGTTCGGTACGGTACGCATACTAACCGAACGATTCAGAGGAAAAAAAAAAAAAGGTAACGTTGGCATTCAGGTAATGTTAGGCATTTCCCTTTTCCATTTCAACCCAGCATCCCACTGTTTAACCAGAGCTGCATCTTTCTGGTCTAACAATCTAAAATAATGTTTGTATTGGCGTTAACGATACTTTAGCATTAAATGTAACATAAGGGTGCATTTACGAAACGTCTAAAACGAGCGGAAAATGTCGCTTCCTCCACCGATTTCAAAGCGCTTCGGCGTTCGCGCGTCTGCTGTTACTAGGCAACCATAAAAGCTGTCAGTTACAAAATCATTTCTGCTTTGGATTTTAAACTGCGCGGCTCTGTTGAAAATAAAGTGTTGGCGTGCGCAAAACACGCTGCATGTGAATGATACATACACCACGAAATTAAATAGTGGATCTCTCCCCTATTGTCTCCTCTCACGCGGATTATCCCACAGGAAGAAATGGTGCCCTGGATGTCAGTGGTTGGCGCGCACGGTTGGTGCCGTATCGAAAACATACCGAACCGTGATGCCATTGTATTGTATCGAACCGTGATTTTTGTGAACCGTTTCACCCCTAACATACATGCATGAAAAAATTTAAAAAGTGTTGCGTTTCTATATTAAATACATTTAGATATATAAATATAAATATATACACATGTAAATACATTGTGTGTATAATTTATATACACACAAAAAAATATATACACCGTATATATTATATACATTAATGCGATTAATAATTTGACAGCACTAGTTTTAAATGTATTGTGATCACAGCCCAAGCTTTTAAATAGTACAACAATACAATATTTACATATTCTTTGTTAAATGAAAACTATGAAACGAATGCATTGAATATTGCAGATTTTAAAGCTTTTTTTTCTTGTATTTATTAAATAGTACTGCTTGATGATTCTTTTGATAGAAAACGGAGGAAAGCTGTCACAACAAACAAACCTTCTCGGGCAGTTGGGCCTCCACTTCTTTCTTCAGTCTCCTGAGCAGGAAGGGGCGGAGCACTTTGTGCAGACGACGAATGATCAGAATGGTCTCTTCTTCATTCAGGTCCACCTTTTAACCATGACAGCACGGAGTTTAAACATTGTACATTTATAGAGCTAGATGACACAAACTAAGCCTTTCGTTTTATTGTATCCTGTCTAAATGCACTAGTACACCTACTACAAGTTTGCATACCTTCTCTCCGGTCATGGCGAACGGAGCGTTGAACCACTGCTCGAAGGTGCTGCAGCTCTTGAAAATGGTGGGCAGCAGGAAGTTGAGCAGCGCCCACAGTTCAGGGAGCTTGTTCTGCAGCGGAGTGCCGGTGAGCAGCACACGCCGGGGCGCCAGGTAGTGCGTGTTCAACACCTGAGTCAGTTTGCAGTGGTGATTCTTCATACGGTGACCTTCGTCCACTATCATGTACTTCCAACGGAGCTGAAAGAGAGAGAAGCATCACAAACTGAGCCAGCGGTTCCCAGTCAAAAAGCTTGTTAAAAGTGGCGTCCAAACATAAATGACATGTGGAATAACTACAGCAATAATGTGTGTAAAAATAGATGTGCATTAATGCTAGAGAAGCCTCGCTAATTTTAGAGGCATGCTCAGTAATTTAATTCTGCACCCAGGCAGGTTTGTACCTTGGCCAGCACTTGCTTGTCTTTGATGATGTACTCGTAAGTGGTGACCAGCACGTTGAACTTGCCGCTGCGCAGAATTGGAACAAAAGCACGACGAGCAGCAGGAGAGCCCTGAGACGAAAACAAGCCAATAAAATGAGTTATTAATCCTGTGACATCCTTCAGTAACTTGCTTCAGTAAGCATTTGTTTATGGAAAATGAGTTTAAATTTTCTGAAAATTGTTTCATGACATTATTTCAATACCATGATTGAATCAAGTAATCACCTTATAAGAAACTTTGACCACAGATGGGGCCCACTTATCAAACTCGTACACCCAGTTTGACAGAGTTCTGTTAGGAAAACAAATCATAATCAATTAAATATTGCCAAACGTAATAGATCAATAACATGAAAAAATAAAATGGTTAAAGCATACATGCAAACAACATTTCTACACTGTAGGTAGATTATAGGGCTGCATAATATATAAATATATCTAAATTAAATCAATAATTGCAATATGGCTTAGAGCCAGTCTCAAATCATGAAGGCTGCGACAAAAATTAATAAGCATTGTGATTTTAGAGGTGTTCACCTGCAAGCTTGAAACTTATGATACAGTGTAATAAATAAACACATTCTGAAAAATTGTTTATGTAAATAAACGATCTGCTGGAATAAAAGTTTGATGGTTTATTGTTTAAAACTGACAAATTTAAACATGTAAATAGTATTGCAATTTTATAGTTATACTATAATTTTTTATATGCTCGATTTTTTCCCCATTTTATAAAATACAATGTTACAATGTTTAAAAAAAAATGTAAATCATTTTTTGTGTTTTTGTCATATTGAATTAGTGAAAAATAGTGGAAATATGGCCGTCGTAGATAAAACTTGCTTTACTTTTGGTTACTGAAATAGGTTTGAGTTGGTTCCTTAAAAATAAACACCCAAAATCTTTCCTGCCATAAAAGGGCGCTTTACCAAAAAAATGTTTTATGTTACTGTATATGCAAACGTCCTCAGCAAGAAGACCACCCCAATCACTGCAGAATGATTCTTTCCTAACATAGCTATTTACATCATCTAATAAAAACCTCTGTATTTAGAGAGTGACTCACGAGAGCGGGACGATGATGAGGAAGGGTCCATTGAGGCGTTTGTACTCCATGAGGTAGGTGATGAGAGCAATGGTCTGGATGGTCTTTCCCAAACCCATTTCATCAGCCAGAATTCCATTTAAGTTATTATTATACAAAGACACCAGCCACTCCAGACCTTTGATCTGCAGATGAGAAAGACGCAATAACAGCGTGCCATTTAACAAGTCTGATCAGGCCACTCAAGACTTTGAGGTGTATCTGCAGTTTGTTTAGGTCTGTACCTGGTACTGTTTGAGCTGTCCATTTATTAGCAGGCTTGACTGCCTATCCACCTTCTCTGTGACTTGGTGAGCCACGGCATAGTACGACTGCAGGCCTCTAACAAACGCTGCATTACCGTATTCATCGTCAACATCCTGCTTGGCATGGCTGTTTAAGACATCATGGATATTACTATAAACACTGTAACAGAACAGGATTCCAAGAGGAGCATGGGACAGGACCACATAATCCCATTTGAATGCAGTAAAAAAAAAAAAAAACAGCTCTAAACCAGTAACTTACTCAATGATGTGACGGGCGTCCACCTCAGACACATCCTCACAGTCTGGATCTGAAATAATCTTCTTCTCCTCTGTTGGGGCCTGAGACGGCTGAGGCTCCTCCTCATCGTCCTTTACAAAAATGAGTAATATTTTTTATCAATTAATCAAATAAATGGAGGTTATAAAATTTATTAAAACAACCATATAAATGTAATAAATATAATGTTAAAAAAATTGGTTTTCAAATGTTGTAATAATGTGGCTACACATAAAAGGGTTATGAAATATAAAACTATTAGACAATTTTGTAACTATATAAAATATTTGAAGGTATTCTAAATAAAATGAATAGGAATTAAATGCATACACTATATGGTTCAGTTAATACACATTTGACATCTTCACGGGGGCGTAACATCAAATCATTAATGGTTAAAATCACTCTTTTGGTGCATAAAGACCAACATTTGTTATCTTTATCAGGCTATAAAAGCAGTGTCACATGATAAACTAGCCGTAATTCTGATTCTGAAGACGCCCTACATTCTGACATCAAGGCTGTGAAGACACAAACAAGACTTCTCTTCAAGACCATGCAAAGCCCTTGCAGAAAGCACAGTGTTCATGAGAACAACCATACCTCTTCCTCTTCTGAGCCGCTATCTTCACTATCAGACCGCGGGGCCACCTCGTACCTATAGACATTACACAAAAACAGCATTTAGACATTTACAAACATCTTTAAACCTGCTGCTTTAGATATAAATAATAAATACATATGAAGTGTTTATCGTATGCTTCTCAAACCCTTGACAGTAATAGATACACAACGACTGAGAAACATCAAATTGTGAAAGAATGAGATCCCTTAAGTGTGTCTCTCTCTCACCCAGGATTCATCTCCAGCCAGGTTTCCAATTGTCCTGCTTTAGGAGCCTCCATGCCAGTGAGGATTTTCCCACTGTCCACGTGAATCACCTTCACCGGTAGGTCACTCATTTGACTGGTCTCATCCAGAGGCTACAATAGGAGACAAAAATGTAGTTTTATTAGACTAACTACCACTGTTTGTGGCTAATAAGGGTCCATTGTGTTTGGCAAATTAAGCATCACTTTTACTTGGAGGCAAGTCTCTCTAAACATGATATGCATGATCTAGCCAATATAGACAAAACTAGAAAACAAAAATATATATGCACTTTAAAGTTTCTCTCTTATATTTCATTATTATATGCAACACTGAAGAGTGATTTGTGAATGTCCATGATGATATCTGCAATTGGTTATGGAATAGGCTATACCAAAAATTGTTGCAATTATATTTCCACAAATGTAACTCAAAACTACATTACAAAAAAAAAAAAAAAAAAAAACCATCAACAACTGGTGAATGGAGGACTGTATGAAAAAGATCATCTTGTGTGAAAGCGTGGCCAAAAATATTTTAAGATCTCACCTCTCCATCTGGACCCAAAACCGGAGCTCCACCCTCAACGTTCTCTGGCTTCTGTGAAGAGGAAAGCAGAAAGGAAGATCAACACCCGAGGACAACTTGACTTCCATTCTATTACAGAAACTCTATCCAATCCAGAGAATCTCATCACCTTCTTCTTTTTCTTCTTCTTCTTGTCTTTGAGCGCCTGGACAGCTTTGTGAGCTCTGACTAGCTCTGTGAGGTTGGCCACATACTCATCCGTCTGCTGCAGCAAGTAAGCCAGACGCTTGTCTTTCTTCTGATCGATCAGCTTCCTGTAACCCTCTTCATCTTCAGCCTGGATGAAACGCACACACAAAAGATGTTTTTAGAAAAATAGGTCCGCCAGTTTAAATGGTTAACGGTAAATTCTGTGCATCTCACCATCAGCCTCCTCATTCTCTCCTTCTCGATACGCTCATTCTCCTTCTTCTGCTCTCTCTCGGTGTTGGCGTGGTACGTGGCTACGGCTTTGGTCAACTTCTGCATCTTCGCAGTGATAGAGCGATGATATTCTTTGAAGTCCTTTGCATGCTGCAGGATGCTGTTGAGATACTCCTACAAATGCAATCAGAGAACAGGCGGTTCGGTCACGAGTAATCTTTCATCCTTTGTGAATCAGGTTAAAAGTGTGAAGAAAGCATGTCACGTTATTTGAAAAGCAGCTAGAACGGTGCATTACCTGATGTTTCTGACGGCGTTTGCGCTCTTGTTCAATCTTCTGTTGTTTCTCCAGTTTCTCTGTGATACGAGCCTCACGCAGGGACTGTCTCTTGCTGCGCTTGTAAGCCTTGCCGTTCAGAGCAGTCTCCAGGGCTGTGTCACGCCTCATACACACCACCACTTCCTGGCGGAGCTGCGTTTAGACAGACAACATGGGTCAAACACCACTAAAGCATAGCAGGACTGGGCTGAAGTCAATCACAACCACTTTTTATTTTTAAAAAAAGGTAAATATGAATAAATACACAAAATAAAAATTCAGTAACAAATAAACAATAAATATAATAATTAGGGAAGCACTGATGTATCAACCAATAAACCGCATATGAAAAAGCAAAAATAAGACATCAGTCGATTGTTTAAAAACAACTGATGATCAGATCATGCCATCCTAAAGGGGTCAAGAAACCTGTCAGTACTTGTGCTGTGTGAATAAAACGCTTTCTATTGTGTAGATTTACTCTGAACTGGGTGATAATGAAAACACAACTGCAATGTGTAAGCTCTTAAAAAAAAAAAAAAAAAAAGAAGAAAATGTCACCTATTTTCTGTAATATGTAGATGCAATTCATACCTGTCTCTGAAAGTTAAGGAGCCTAAGTGCCTTGAGCTCAATGTTTGCTTTGGTCCTCAAGTCTCCAGCCAGAGAGCCTGGAAGATTCTCCAGCTCCTGAATACGATGAGCAATACGAGCCTGTAACCTGACAGATGGGAAGAGCATCATTAAACGGTTGTAAAACGTGTTCAAACATCAATATTTGTCTCTTTACTCTCTTTTCCTCATCTCACCTGTACTCTCTCTCCTGGAGGATCTCCACTGGGTCCAGACCCCGGGGTTTCTGGATGGGTGTGATGCGGTTCTGTTTCTGATGAAGCACCATGGGCGGTTGTCCTGGAGATTGGGTCTGAGGGGGCATGACAGGTGAAGCGGCAGGAGGAACCGAAGGTGGTGCTGGAGACGGGCGGCCTGTGGGCTGAGGAGGAATCAGCTTCTGTGGGGCACTTGCAGGGGCGGCAGCATTCACCATGGGCCCTGGGATTACAAATACGTGGTAAATACATGAATACAGAATACAATAGGGCTAAATATTGAATTGATATGAATTGTGGATAATTATCACAATTTACTGACCTTCAGGCCAGGATTTAGGTGGTCCATTGGTGGGTTGTCCCTGAAGGCCTGGAGGAACACCAGAAGGTCCTGGAGGAGGCATGTTTGGCCCGATCATTCCTGTAAAATACAAAAATGTATTGTTACAAACATAAATTACATTTCACAATCATTTTTTTACTGTACTGAGTAATACTGATTAAATATATGCGATGTGCAGGAAAGTCTTAACAAAAATAATGCAATTCAGGAATCTAAAAACACGTTGTAAGGTCCTCTAGTTTCATATGGTGCTTATTTCAGAGAGCTGAATTTATTACTAGATATTGCCTCACCTTGTGGTCTATTGTAATTGGGTCCCCCAGGTCCTGGGCCTCCTGGTCCAGGTGGTCCTGCTACTTGTCCTGAGGCAGGGGGCATGTTGGGCATCCCAGGCTGCATGCCTGGCATGGGCCGTTTTCCCTGCACTGCCATCTGGAGGTGGTCAGGTAGAGCTTGTCCACGTGCTAGGATCTTATAGGCCATGATCTGTGCCCGCAGTTGGTGAAGCTGGTTTTGGTTAAAAGGAGTGGGTCCGCCGGCACCAGCAGGTCCTCCTGCGTTTGGAGGACCTCCGCTGGGTCCTGAACCTGGACCACCACCAGCACCTCCGCTCCGGTTCTGTTGACCCATGGCCTGCGGATCACCTCCCTCCATGGCACCGGGACCAGAGGGCATCATGGGGCCAGAAGGAGGGCCATTAGCAGGTACCGGACTGGGGGCATGTTCAGAACCACCCAGAGGAGAGGGGTAACCTTGTTTAAAAAAAAAACAAAAATACAATTATGACAGAAATGTTACAGATTCAGAAGAAAGTGTTGAAAAATACCAAGCAATGAATGTTTACCAATGCATTACTATTGCAACTGCTAATGCGTTCTGAATTTGAGCTTTCATTCATATCTGTGGCACAACGCAGGATGGATTACATTGCAAAAATTAAAACAGAGAATGAGCAATAAAATAGAAATGGCGATAGCTGCAGGAAATCAGAGAAAACAAAAACAAATAAACTGTAGTATCTCATAAAATTAATCTCTTACAGATTTATAGGATACCACATTTTACAAACAAGGTCTAGTTTAATGAAAATTGTACCACTAAAATATAAATGTGCACAACAATTACAGCACTGCACAAACATGCCTCTCTTTAAACATCCTACGTTTCTTTTTCTGTCATGACTTTGTAGTTTCTAACAGCTCTGGGTTTTTCCCGTTTCAAAAGGGTTACCCTGTTCACATTTCTGTCTGTACAGAAACAAGCGTGCGAGCGGCCCCAGCGGAGGAACAAAGCGATGCACATCAAAGGGAAATGTGAACAAACAGGTTGGATGGCTTTTCTATACACAGACTAAGTCTAAACCGTCTAGCAGTGAGCGCGCCATCTGTTCTCCATATAACAGACACAGAGCTCTCAAAACATCTGTATCTCTTACATTTCACACATGTGCAAATATCAGTAGGAGAGAAGGACAGAAAGAAGGACAGAAGGAGTGATAGAACAGAAAAAGCACCCAATACACACCAAAAAAAAAACAAGACAGACAGAAATAATGATAAATCTAATAATGATAAACAGAACAACAGAATAAAAGACAGAATGACAGAAAGGTAGAACGACAGACACGCAGAGATAAAGAGTGCGAGCAGCGGACAGATACAACTAAACAAACAGATTGAATGAAAGACAGAACATTAACCAAATAAAGTTTATTTATATATAATTTATATTCTGTATTTTATAAGAAAACAATAGAAAACCAAATATCTAGAATTTCTTAAAACAAAAAGATTTGAGACAAGAAAAAAAATAAATAAAAAAAAATAAAAAATCTTGTTTTCTGTTTGCCATTGGCAGTTTTTTTTTGTCTTTTCTAACCAAAATGTCTTTTAACTTTTACTTTTTCTTCAAACAAGCAAATATTTTTTACTTGTCAAGAAAACCCTTCTTGATTTAAGGATTTCAAGATATTTTGGCTGGGAAAAAAAACAAAACAAAAAAAAAACAAAATGTTTTGCTGTGAAAGCACAGAACAAAAGTAGTTATAGACAGATACAAAGAAACACAGGTAGTTAGAACAAATAGAAAGAACGACAAAGACAGATAAAACCACACAAAGAGCGATAAAGCAACACATAAAAAGAAACAGGCAGAAAAAGACAGAATACAGAGAGAAACAACAACAAACTAATATAGTGATAGATGAGCGACAGAAAGACACATAGGTGGAAAAACAGACAAACAACAGATATAAAGAACGATAGAGAGAATTACAGATACAGCTACAAACAGACTAAAACAGGTAGAACGCCAAAAAAAAACTAAACAAAACAAAACAAAAAAGGCAGACAGATACCTTGAGAGTGTTGGTCCATAGGACTGGGGGGAGGCCCCATGCCGCTGTGGCCACCCGGTCTCATGCCCATACCCTTCATTTGACTGTAGCGTTGATCTTCAGGAATGCCTTTCTCATGAATGCCTTCCATGGGCTTCAAAACAATACAAAATAAAGAATGACTCAAAGAAACCAGCCAAACACATGCCACAAAACCACAAATAAATCAAGACTCATTTTGATAAAACCTGGCAGTACCTTGTGCATTTGGTGCATGTTGTCCTGGGGGTAACCTGAGGGGCCCTGTGGAGGTAGTGGGTGTCCTGAGGAGGGGGGCCCAGGGCTGGGGCCCATCATGCCATGAGCAGAGCCAGGTGAGGGCCCAGGACTAGGCCCTAACATGGCCCCTGGAGACGGCCCAGGGCCTGGGGAAGGGCCCGGCCGAGGGGTCCCGCCCATAGGTGGGTCAGGGGTGGACATCTCTCAGCAGAGCCGGAATAAGTGAGAGGCAAAAAAAACAGCGTTCTGTAGGCGTTTTCAGAAAGCCTGTAATAGAAAATAAAACTCATTTTAATCCGGCAGCCTCAATGAACAAGATATGTTGCTGACATACACAGGAAACATATATATTATATAAATACACAACTCTTTACATATTTAAATTAGTTTAAGATCAATTAAGTACTTGTAAAATTTATCTAACGATTTTAGCTAATAATAATGATGAGGAACGAAAAATATTCTCAGGTTAACACAACACTATGTCTGGTCTCTCCCTAATGCTTTAAAAGCTCAGTTTCTGTGCACATGTAAAAACATATGCAACATTACCAGCTGAATTAATCCAGTTAATTATAAAAGCATAGCCCTTGAAATGAGGAATAAAAAATGGGTTAATTAATCTGTGCCTTAATGTATGTCAATGACTACGTTAAAATATTCCAGTGAAGACCCCAAAGGTTTTTTTAATCAGATTGTATCTTAGTTTGCCTATTAGATACCAGTCATGCTATACCACTGGGGCAAGTTTTTACAGATATAAATTAATCGTATATTTTTTCCCAGCCAATAATAATGAATATGTTCAATAATGTTTAATAAACAAGATGAAGTATGTAAACACTTAAACAAAATCACCGTGAGAAATAGTCCCTTGGAGCAGACATTGTGACAACTAGCCCCGGTGTCAATAATACAAAGCAACTTGCGTCTGTTTTTTTAGACCATGTGTCACAAACACATGTAGTATTTAATTGATGAAAAAGATAAAAGTAAACTAATCAATACAAAATAAATTACTTTAATGATGTTATTACTACCTGAAAACGCATATGCCGGTTAACAAGCTGTTCGAGAGTTTATTTACAAAAATAACCACACATTTACAAACACATACAATTTGTTATGGTATAAAATAACCTTATTTAAAAAAAATAAGTGTTCTAATAAGCAGTAATAAATTAAACGTATATTTCTCCTTTTTTTTCTCCAAGGCTAACGTAAATTAGCAGCCGGCTAACATTGTATAGCTAAACATTAACGTTAGCCAACAACATCCCACAATCATTAAAGCCTAGATCCGACACTATAATAAACCACGATATAATGCTACAGAACATTTGCGATACGTACATACAATTACGACAAAAAAAAACTAACGTAATTTATTTTCCTGGTTTTAAGGACGTGACCCAACCAGGGAAGAAGAGAGACATTAGAGCTCCATTAAAGCCTAAGACATACAACAAAACGACTTTTAAAACCGGTTAAAATATTCCCGATACGTTTTTATACCCGACTGCTTGTGTTGGCGAAGGGTTTAAACGTTGTTTTAACTATTAAAATCAGTTTAAAAGCCACAAACAAGACTCAAAAGGAAAGACAAAGAACGGCAAAGGACTTGGTTGTGTGTAACGTTATGTGTGATTACAGTCGGCCATGCTGTGCTTCTCCATGTCCGTGTGTGCTTTTAAAACCGAATAATTTGAGTTATAAAGCTCGAACTCAGAGGTAAATACCGCGAGCATCTCTTTTAAGATGATTGATCCTACCCGCCTCCCGTACGCTTGACCCCGGTCCCCCGCTCGAGTCACAATCCCAAAACTTATTCATTCATTCTGCCGCTGCTGGGGTGCTGTAATGTCGGACTGATCCGAGCACAGCAAACCCGCGAAACAAACAACTTATCCGCTTTCTAAAACGGAACAAAACGTATCAGTTTAAAAGTCCGCCATGACGTCATGTTTTCTATAAACATTGTGCCGCGTTTAGAGCGTGACTTACAGTATAGATTCGCGCCGGTCTCTTCCCCGTACTCTTCGGCAAATCTAGAAACAAAGGGCAGCTCAGCTAGTTCCTTTTCCCTCTCACTTCCCCCTCCCATCTGGTCTGATTGTATCTCTAGAGCGGCCTGAATGCCTCAGTCAGCGGCTCGCGAGCGCCCCCTAAAACAACGCGCGGAAGCTCCCGGTTTGCGCCTCAAGCTGAGCGGAATGTAGGCTGCACGGCTGAATGGGGGATGGGTGCTGCTGGTTGCCTACTGAATTATTTTCAGTTTTAGCTACTATTACGTTTCATATGCATGTCTCGAACATAGTAGCATAGTAAATCAGGCTGTGAACGAGCAACAGTCCCGTTATTACAGAAACTTTCTGAGAGGCTTATGTTTTATATGAAAGCCAGCTGAAATAGCAGCGTCCACTACAACAGCAAAGGCGTTTGTAATCTTACAAAAGATGTGTATTTCGTATGCTCTTCTTTTCAACATTCTGTTCATCAAAGAATAATGAAAAAAGGAATGGTTTCCATAAAAGTATTAAACAACACAATTGTTTTCAACACTGATAATAAGAAGTGTTTCCTGAGCAGCAAATCAATATATTATGAGTGATTTCTAAAGGACGCTGAAAAGACTGGAGTAATGATGCTGAACATTTAACTTTACATTATACTTTTTGTGAAACATATTGAAGTTACTTCAAATTGTAGGTTTTTTTTTTTTAGTTTTTTTTTTTTTTTTTTTTTACATTTTTTATGTTTATATATATATATATATATATATATATATATATATATACACATACATACACCCAAAATGTTTGAATGGTAGTATATATATATATATAAAACTCAGTTTAGTCTAAATGTACCTAGTTTGTAAACATAATCTTTAACACTTAGCCATCTAAAGCTCAAATATAGATAAACTATGCTGTTTTACTTTACTGGTGCTATTATATAGTGACTATATTATTCAAGGCTTTGGAGGCAACAAGTTGATATCAATGTGTTCACACACCAATTCTAACAAATCATTGCAAAACGTATGAAAAATTTACTTATATACACAATGACCACAATTCATATTTAAATTTTTTTTATTATGTACAAAAATAAGCTTTTTACATTCAGTTCTGTATCTACAAGTAATAACATCCAATTTGTGTCCCATGTGAATTTTTTTTCCATTTTAAAAAACAACGTTAAATGTGCAGACTTAAAAAACAATTATAGGTTGAATTCCCTGAAAGTGTTAACCACATGTTACCACATCTGAAGACTCTGACTCCCCGAACATTAGCTCAACCAATAAGAGGAGTTTGAGGCTGGAACATCCGACCAATGGCAATAGGGAAGAGTATTCTAGAAACCTCTATAGTCCTTATTCTACTTTATGATGCTAGTGGTGCAAAAAAAACATAAATTTTGCAGCTAGTGTGAAAGACAGTAAATGTAAAAATCTGTGCATAGTTGTGCAAGACCTCTTTCATGAATAACACTTCACTTAATACTCTTTTCAGTGTCTGATTAATAAGCACACCTTGTTCTTTAGTAAAACAGTCACTTTCTGATTGCTCCATTTAAGGCACTACAGTACAGATGAAACATCTTAAGGCATAAAAAGTTAAATCGCTTCAATTGAAGGCAAAAAATGTCTTTCATAGTCTGAGACACATTGCTGGTCCCACCACTCTTCCTCATCATCGTCATCCTTCTCTTCATCAGTGTCAACCATCTCACTGTATTCCTTTGCCCAGCTGTCATGCTTTAAAATGTTTTTTCTGCTTGACCCCTCAGGCTCTTCATCAGGCTCATCTTCACCTTTATTTGTTCTGTCCAATCCATTTGGCAGCTGAAAATGTTCCACATCGATAAAAGCCTTGTTTTGTCCAGCCTCTGATGGAGGAGTAGGTGTGTCACAATCCGGCTTCTCCATAATCTCCAGCTCAGAGATCTTTATATTCAGCTCAGAAGGAGAACAGTGCCATGGCCATGCATGCTGGAAGAACAGACAAGACATTAGTTAATATTGGACTGTTTTTGTGATCTCTCTTTCATATGAAAAACTCAAAAGACTTTAGATTCTCACCTGAAAGTTCATATGCTTAAATGTTTTACTGTTAATTGGATCCGGGATCTTCACAAAACACCAGTCCTGTTTGTACCTACAGCAGATATTAATTTATCACAAAATGCAAAATTAAACTATGATGCTACACAATGCCAGCGATGCCAATGCAAAAAAAAGTGATAGAAAACAGAGCATAATTTCAAAATATAATGATAGATTAATATAATTGAAAATAATACACAAAGTACTAATAATTAATACAAACAACAGGGCCAAAAGCACATGGGTAATTAAAATTAAACTTTTAAAAGATTTTAAGATAAAAAATATAATTATTATAAATATAATTAATTGAAGTATAATTAAATTTAATTATTTTTATATTTAATTATTTTATATTGAACTTTTTATTTAAAATATATATATTTTTGCCTTTTAATTATATAAGCTATTGGTCAATATTGGGTCTTTTGTATATATTTTTTTTGGTTCAATGCAGTGTTTGTAAGAGCCTTTTTTTTTAGAATATTATCTCCAACCCATAATAACTGAGGATCTGCATATACTGTATAAAACAGTATATGCTGTACTGACGCCATCGAAAAACATCAGACACTGACAGTGGAATGGCAAAAAATGCTTGAGAATGTTTTTTGAGAGTTCAACTTTTTTTAGATCAGTGCTGCATATTTAGAGAACAAGATGCAAACACAACAGCCAAACACATCTGTATTAATGCAAACAATAAACTACTGTCCATGTGCTTTTGGCCCTATAGATGGAATTATGAAAAAAATGCCATACTTACACCAACACAAAAACAAACACAAATAAGATCAGGGTCATCAATATTATGAATGCAGTCAACAGGGTAGCATTACCTAGGAGATGAGATGGATAGAAATGATTGGTTTACTACCTAAAGCTGAATGTGTGATCTGTATGCAAAACAAGGATGTCTCAGTATTTTGGATTACGCTTGCAATGGAAATTCCAAAGGAAGAAAGAAACAGCTCATATTCCATGTACTTACTGTATTTTTCACTGGTGGAGAAAGTGGTCAACAGCTTGTCGCCTTCACCAGCAGTGCTCACAGCGCTCACCCAGATGTGGTACTGCTGGGCAGGCTGCAGTTCTGACAGCTGCATGCTGGTTCTGTCACTGCTTAAATTAGACCCTGTCACACAGACCAAACCACACAGATATACACTACTCTTCAAAGCCCGGGGGAGGTACAATCTGCTCACCAGAAATACAACAACTAACAGCAATACTGTGAAATATTATTACAATTTTAAATCACTGTTTTCCATTTGAATATATTTTAAAACATCATGACAAACCTGTTTCTTTGATGCCCACTAAGTAATGCAGAATGACACCCTTGCTCTCATTTACAGGGATGGGGCTCCATATCAAGGTAGCCGAGGAGTGAGTGATGTTCTCCACGTGGATTTGAGGTACTTTAGGAGGAACTGGCAGGGAAGATTAAGATGTGAAGGCTATGTCAAATTCGAGGACAGGATATTACATACTAACCAGCCCAGAATTTTGTAAATTCAGTCTGTTACAATATACAAAACAATTATTGACAACCCACAATCCACTCTTTAACAAATAAGATACACAATGGAACCACAATTGAGGCAGAGGAGTGCAAGTTGTTGAGAGGTGCAGTTATCTATTCATTTACACTTCAGGATTTTGACTGTCTTTTGTATTTGCAAACAGAACCGAAGAAGCCCAATTTTAAACATTGTCATGTAGACTAATGCCACGTGTCCACATTTTTAGCCAGATGAAAACGCCACGCACGCTGTACGCAGGATATCCACGGAAGAGAAGAATTTATGGAATACAATATTTTTTTTATCTTTGCTCATGCAAAATATTCCCGTCACATGGACTCTTTTAACAATCTGCTTACTACCTTTCTGGACGTCAGCTGTCTATGCAGGGTTTAAAAAATGTTCAGATCTCATCAGACACATTTTAATTTGTGTCCTGAAGATCTTACGGGTTTGGAACAACATGAAGGTGAGTACCTAACGACAGATTTGTTTTGTTTTATTGTTGACCCTGTAGCACGAAACCAGTCATAAGCGCATTGGTAGCAATAGCCAACAATTCTACTTTAGATTCTAGATTCAAACAGTTGTATGTATATCAGCCAAATATTGTCCTATCCTAACAAACCATACATGACTGAAACACTTATTCAGCTTTCAGATGATGTATAAATCCCAATTTCCAAAAATGTTTCCAAAAGTTTTTGGTTTTTTTTGTGGTCGAGGGTCACATTTTAAGGTGAACTGTCCCTTTAAGAGATGCCATACCTCCTTCCAGTGTGTATGCAATCGCTGACTTGAGGAAAGTGCTGTGGTTGTTGGAGACAGCAAATAGAGATACATTATAAGCCGTGTAGTTCCGGAAGTCACCTGCGGATGGAGACAAACACAAAATCACTATCAGCCTCACAATGAACTACAGCTTGCTTTTTTTTTTTACACACCCCGACACAAACCTGTGAGTGTGACAGATCTCTGGCTTCTCTTAACTCTGACCCAGTTCAGGCACAGAATGTTAGGTACTACAGACACATGCTGTACCACATACTCCAGGATGCTCTCGGAGAACTCTGGGTGTATGGACCATGAGACACGCAGCGCCTGGCTGTCACCTGTTATACTCAGATTCACCTCGGGCGCTCTCTGTCCTACAGGCATAAATATGAATGAAATATTATCAAAGATACTGTATAATTGTACACTACTGTTCAAAAAGCTTGCAGTTGGTAAGATTTTATAAAAATCGCACAATAAAAACAGTAATAGTGTGAAATATTGCAATTAAGCACAAACATTTTGTAAATTAATATATTTTAAAATAGAACATAATTCTTCGTATTTTATCAGCTCCTGCTCAACAAACATTTCTTATTATTATCAATGTTAGAAAACAGCTGAGCTGCTTACATTTTTGTGAAAACTTAAAATAAAAAAAAACTTTTAATCAATTTAATGCATCCATTTCGAATAAAAGCATAATTTTCTTTCAAAACCTTAGCTTCTGAATTTCTAACAGAAAAAATCAATTTCTAACTAAATCAGACACAAATGACAATGCATTGTCTTACCCCTCTCGGCGAACGGCACGTATGTGGGGTCCGATGTGCCTGTTGAGGTGTTGGCTGACACAAAAACTCCCATAACACCGGCCCTGAGGTAATGTCTGAGCTGCCGGCAGCTCAGTGGAGTGAGTTGCTGACTTCCAGTGTCTCTCCGTTTCCTGCTGACCTGTTGCTTGACCTCAGTACCATTTTTAAGCTTCATAGTTACAATATAGTTGATAATTTCCCCTCTGGCCTGAGACAGGGGCATTTCCTGAGAGACAGCAAAAGAGAGTCAAGTGCTGACAGTTCCAGAACCAGTTAGACTGATGCATTATGGGAATGCACCCTACCTTCCAATAGACGTTACAGGAAGATTTGTCAGAAGTAGGGCCACAGTCACTCCAAACATCCAGCTGTCCAACCGGTGCTGAAAAGAGAGAATATCATCATTGATTTTGTTATGATGACACAATATATGAAATTAAAGGAATTAAAGAAACGCAATATGATTAAAATGTGCTAAGTACATTTAAAAAAAAAAAAAAACACTGTTTTAAATTGTAATATTTCATTGTTGTTACTGTATTTTTAATCTAATAAATGCAGCCTTGGAGAGCATAAGAGACTCAAAACATTAGAGGAAATCATTCTGGATACAGAACATAGTGGCGGCTCTTTTGAAACCTTTTTGATTTAGGAGTCTATACACGACAGGCATTCATATTCTACAGCTGAGTGAATGTGCATCAAGACCATCTTTAATAAAACAGTAATTGAGTAATAAATAATAAATAATGCAATCAGTAGTCTTTCTCTGACCTGCAGGGGGCGTTCTGATCGAATAAATGGAACTCCAGTTGCTCCTGACTTTCTCTTCATATCCACAATGGCAGCGAACACGAAAACTGTATTGTGTGTATGGCTGTGGATTTTGCAACATAAACATGAACTGGTAACCATCCACCTTCAAAATAAGAACAGAGACACAGTTTTTTAACACATCTCTGACAAAGTTATATATATTTATATAAACACGAATAAACGAATAAATACAAAAAGCTGTTGTTTTTCTTTTCTATTTTATTGATTTTTTTTTTAACAATACAACATTGTTTCTCAAAACCCAAAGATCTATTGTTTAATCAACATAATTTTTGAATAGATGTGATTATATTTTCATTAACTTTAGCTTTACTTGAAATCCTCTTCAAAATCAGAATAGTCAAATCAATCAGGTTTCTCCTCGCCTCTCACCTCAGTCCAGTCCAGTATGGGATTGTGTGCACTGTACTGCACTTGACAGCTCTTTTCCGAGTCCACTTCTTCACAGTCCATGTCCCAGATGAGCTCCAGTGGGTCAGCGGTGAGGTTTATATTGTATGGGGCATCTGGCCGTTCTAAGAAAAGAAAAACAGAAAACATTAAAAGCTTGTGTAAAGTTAACTTACATTTTTGCATGAGATACACTTCTTTGGGATTTTTGAACATTTTTGAAAGACAACTTTTGTGCTCATCAAGCCTACATTTACTTGATCATAACAGTATTTCTTTGTGAAATATTTGATTTGAAAATAATAGTACACTTTAAAGTGTAATTTATTTCTCTGATGATTTTTTTTAATGAATGATTTTTTAAACTATTATTATCATTACTCCAGTCTTCAGTGTCACATGATCCTTCAGAAATCATTCTAATATGCTCATTAGTGCTGGAAACTGTTGTGCTGCTTAATATGTTTTTGGACCCTGTGGTTTTTTTTAGGATTCTTGATTGAAAAGAAGAGCATGCATTTTAAATAGAAATCCTTTCTAACAACATACATATATTTGAAAGAAATTAACTTTTATTCAGCTAGGATGTGTTAAATTGATAAGAAGTGATGGCAAAGATTTATCTTGTTAGAAAAGATTAATATTTTATAACTTTTTATTCATCAAAGAATCCTGAAAAAAGTTATTGCAGTTTACAAAAAAACATTTGCCATCACAACTTTGCCGACATTAATAATTGTAATAATAAATCAGCATATTAGAATGATTTCATTTAAGACTGGAGTAATGACTGAAATTCAGAAATATTTTAATGTATATTAAAATAGAAACACATTATTTTAATTGATAAAAATATTTCACAATTTTATTTACTTCTTCCTTCCTTACTTCTTACTTTTCTTGCCTGTTTTTTTCAGCTTAAAAAGTATTACAAATCTTACCGTTTCCAAATTTTTGACTAGTAGTATGTATGTATGTATGTATATATATATATATATATATATATACACATATATATATATATACACATACTGTATATATATATACATATATATACATACAGTATCTCACAAAAGTGAGTACACCCCTCACATTTTTGTAAATATTTTATTATATCTTTTCAA
>JAUCNO010000710.1:2951243-2973228 GCA_032353835.1 Enteromius viviparus | reverse complement strand
GATATTGGGTAGTGACAGTGACACTGACAACGGGTAAATTAATCATTTTGTGTTGTAATAAAATATCGATATTGGCCATTAGTGTATCGATTATTTATTGCGACAGAGGGCACAACAATATATTGCAATATCGATTTTTTTTCCCACCCCTATTGTAAAAGGTCTCTGATTAGGTAGAAAAATATACAGGTCTAAGAAAGATGAAATTGTCAGACATCTGCACAAACAATCTGGACTATCTACTTTCAAGAAAAGTGAATTAAATTATATATAGCAATTAGTTATGCTCCACTTGATTGGACAAGTGTTTTAAGATATTTGAAATGTTTCACTCTCTTCATCTGCATTTACTACACTGAATGTTTGATCCTGATTTAGATTCTGTTTAAACTACTTTCACCAACAATCAATTAAAGCCATGTTATGTCTGAAATGTCAGTTGTTCAGTATTAATTTTTTATTCATTGAAATACTGCATGTAAACATTTTCACCAAAGTAATAACTTTTGATTTTGAATACCAGCAGGTCAACTAACAGCATGTTTCCTCTACACAATTAGATCATTTGCACTAACAAACTTCAAACATTTAAAATGCATTATATGACAAAATATCTCCTTACCTTCTCAATCCCTCCTTCTTACCATCTCTGCTCAAGCACATATCCAGATGTTTATTAATGTGCTGTTCGGGCACACTTACTTCACAGACAGGGCATTCCACTGCAATACACATTATTAACAAATTATTGCCTATTATAACCAGCACAAAGTCCTTCCTATTAAAACCTCCAGAAAACATGCAGCTAATTTGAATTAAAAAATATCATAATTCACTTATTGTGAAGAACAAAAAATTCAATCAATGCATCAGTGAAGAAACCATTATCATTTCATTAAGGGATAAATAATGTAATAGAGTGAAAGACAAACCAGTTAGTTTTAACATTTAAATAATATAAATGTTAATTTCTAACATACAATATAAATAAAAAATGAAAAAATACATTATGCAATGCACATAATCACCTTTAACCTGTGACTTATTTTGTGACGTGGAAGGAAAAGCAGTTACATCCATCTTTTTGTCTTTCACTACTACATTTGTATCCTCCACATTTTCTTGTTTCATGTGAGTTAACTGCTGTAGACACACCTCCACAGATTCTAATTTGACTGGCACATGAAGCTTACGACTTGTTTGGGCCTCTGATGAGGGAGTCACAGGGGTCTTCTTGTGAAAAAAATGACTGAGGGTGTTTGCTTCCTTTCTGAGGCCCTTCTGTCTTGCTGCTTTGCCTTTGATCATCATAACTGGGGTTTCCGGTGAAATAGGGGGTGATTCCATACTTAAGTGACACAATTTCTGCCTGGTGAGATGAAAGAGATTGTATTTAGTATATTTAAAAAATTAGTTTTGAAAAAGTTGATTTTTTAGCAGCCATTGGTCCAGTTGCATTTACTTTCACAAATCATTCGAATGAGCTAATTTGGTGTACAAGAAATATTTCTTATTATCAGTGAGCCAGCAGACCTGCAGAGATAAATGATGCTTCCACATATGTGGTGTGTGTGAGGACATACAATATGTAATATCAGAGACAAAAAAAAACAAGAACCTAAACTGGGCCAAGGACAAAAAAAGAAAGGTTGTTTAAGCATCTGTTTATGCATCTGTTTGAGCCGCTAAAGTGACAGTAAAAGTGTTTCAGGGATCAAAACTGTGCTTCTCTACACAATGTGCAAGATTTCAAATGTCTCTGCTTCCCTTCTGAGGGAGAGTGAGAAACGAAATCATGAAAAATAATTTGAGGGGAGGACAGGAGGGCAGAAGGAGCGAGAAAGAGAATGGAGTACATAAAAGGAAGTGAGAGAGAGAGTGAATGCAGGCAAGCACCTGTCGGTTTCGCAATTCCAGTGGAAATGTGGAAAGCCAACAAATGCAGAAAGTGGCTGCAAGGCCATTACAGAGCCATAAAGTGGAGTCATTGAGGTGTGCAAACACTACTTTCCATATTGAAACCTTTTATTTCCCTTTGTCTGATCGTTAGTCCACATACACAAACGCAAAACTAAACACTTAAGAAAAAAAGCACAATAAACGAGGTGCCCCAATCGTTGTTAATGTGGCTGTGACATTTTGGGTCTACATCAATATCTGAAGGGTGATGTCAGTTTTCTTCCTTATATGTCAATGTTATTAGAGAAGGTTTATCAGCAAACAGACCAAAGCTAAAAAGGGATTTAAAATGGCATCATTACACATTACACCCTAAAAAAGGGGAGGAAAAACTCCAATCTCATTAAGTCAAAGGCAAAATTTAATACATGCACATAAAGCTCTATTTAGAAAATGGCATGATGACTTATTAAAAAGTCACTTGGTTGATCTAATATTCCGACATAACTCTGGAGTCTGAATGAATAAACAAATGTGTGTTTGCAGGATATTTGCAAGAGTCAGTAGAGAGTAAATGAAAATATCAAGAAAGATTGTGAATCAAGAACAGAAGAGTCTACAAAATAATTTGGGATGTAGGCCTCTTGCGATAACCGCAGTATCACAATACTGGGCTATTGATGAGAGTAACTGCAGAGAAATGCTTTCTTTTTTGTTAGGTTTCTTCCTTCTCACTTCACTTACTTGCCTAAAAATACGAATTGCATACATACAGATGGGCGGTAATACTGCACACCATGTTACTGAGCCCCTCAAAATTTGGTGGTTTAAAGGGTTTAAAGTAGGGCTGCACGATTTGGGACAAATGTCACATTGCGATTATTAAGGTCAAAATTGCGATTGCGATATGATATATAAAGGGTTTGACTCAACTTGCTTGTTATCAATGTAAATGCACACACAGACTACTAATAATGCTGTATTCTGTTCTCAACTGAGATAGCATACAGTGCAATCTAGCAACAACAAATTAAAACTAAATTGTACAAAATTAAATAACAGTAACATCTTTACATTACTGAATTAAATTACATTAAAATAACATTAAAATAAAATTAAAAAGTCAAAAGTATAGATAAATAAAACAAATACCCATTTTTTTTATATTTGTACATGTTGTCCCAAAAACTTTAGCAGGATGTAACACTTAATTCTTTTGGTATCTCTTGTCCAGTGTGCCAATCATTTTCTCAAATCCCTCTATGCTAAAACACCTGAGGTGACTTGGGCGAATATATCTCGCTATTCGCGTGTAGTTGGACGCTTGAACAAACGTAAGAGTTTACGCCAGTTTCACACTGCGCGCGTGAACAGGGCGTAAGCAGCGCATATTTTTTTTGGCGCCCATGTTAACGGATGAGAGCACACAGGGGCAGCGCAGAAGCGCGTAACAGGTGCAGAGAAATGACATAAATCAAAGCACATGGCACACAGTGTTCGGAGAAAAACGCTGGAAACAGAAAGTGTAGAAAAGATAAAGACTGATACATCAGAAAGATGCTTGATTTAATATGCGATATGATTAATCGTGCAGCACTAATTGAAAGTCAACATATGTTTTTAGTTCTCAGAAACCTCTACGAGTCAATTCATGATAATAGAATCAAGTCCCAGCCATTTAAATAACTTACAATATGCATGAGTGTGTAATTACAGTGTACCTACATGTGTGACGCCTGCATGCAAAAGCATATGCACGGGTTTGCATTTAGTTGTTTGTGTGTCTGTCTTAGGACATCTTTTAGCCTGGGCTCTCTGTCTGAGTGTGTGTGTGGCTGTGTGTGTGTCTTATCCCGGCAGCTGTCCTCTGGCCCTCAGGTGCAGTGGTTGTTGGATAATTATGAGACAGCGGAAGGGGTGAGTTTGCCTCGGTCTACTCTCTACTGCCACTACCTGCTGCACTGTCAGGAGCAAAAGCTGGAACCCGTCAACGCGGCATCTTTCGGAAAACTCATCCGCTCTGTGTTCATGGGACTGAGGACTAGGCGCCTGGGCACGCGGTGAGAGATATTCAGGTCACATGACATGTCGTTTTATTTTAGTGAATCAACAGAATTTGCCTCTCCCCCCAAAACACCCTAAAATGAAACTTACTTAAGCACTATTTTTTGACCTAAGTGCATCAGTTTGACGACATGGGCATGTGTATGACATCATTAACCACGTCCCTCCAACTGTCAGTGTTCATTTCTGAATGAAAGGCTTACTTTACTACATCAGTTCGCAGTAGAAAAACAAGCCAGGCCCTATTTTTTGTTTAAGTGTAGTTTTGCTTAAATAAATGCAGCCTACGTTAGCATACGAAACGTTAAAAAGTCTACTGACTCCAAACCTGTGGCTTGTTAGAAGCCTCCATGATCCTCTGGTTCAGGTCACACAGGTGCACTGAAGCTTTGGTGTGTTATTCCAGAGGGAATTCCAAATATCACTACTATGGACTGCGGATCAAAGCGAGCTCATCTCTGCTCCGTCTAATGGAGGACCAGCAACACCTGGCCATGAGGCAGCAACCCTTCTCCCAGAAACAGAGGTGGACACACATGCTTGCTTTTATATGTTGCCATCAGTCTCTCTGGTTCCTGTGTTTCTCAGTCTGGTTCTGTCTCCCTGAAGACTGAAGCCGGTACAGAAGGTGGAGGGCATCACTAACGGAATGTCGTCAGGATCCGGACAGCAACAGCAGCAGCAGCAGAGCTCGGGTCTGTCAGACATCAGTACCCAGGTCCAGCAGTACCAACAGTTTCTAGGTGAGTCGTGACATCAGTGTGAACTTTTAATGTCAGAAACGTAACCTGAAATACATGCAAAAGCGACGCTAATCCCGCTTCTAAATTACAAATATGCAACATACCTTTGCTTGGGGTTTAATGCAGAGATTCGAATTATACCATAACTCTGGGTTAAACGTGTAAAAAGCCCTCAAATGGATTTTTACAACAAATCATTGTATCGTTGCTGTTATCTTTGATGTTTAGATGCATCCCAAGCTCTCCCGGAGTTCCCTGATGTTGACCTGCAGGGTAGAGCTTTACCAGAGGGCATTGAGCTGGAACATCTTAAAAGCTTTCAGTTACTCTATAGAGAACACTGCGAAGTGAGTCTCTCTCTTCTCTCTTCTTCTCTGTTTGAAACCAGGGATTGACTGTCTGCGTCACAATGGATATCTGTGTAGAAGCTACATATCTTTTTGAGTTGATATTTACTGATGTGCTGCTTTTCTTCAGGCCATTCTGGATGTGATGGTCAACCTTCAGTTTCCTTTGGTGGAGACTCTTTGGAAAACATTTTGGAGGTTCAGTGAAAGTCAGGCAGGAGACTCAGCAACACTAGCTGTGTAAGTTTGCTTCTCTGCACAAGAAATTAGTTTTCAGGAGGTATAGAGAAAAATGAAGTCATTGTCAAAAAACAATACTCAAATACATTTTTCAAAGGTAATAGTTTGTTGAACATTTACACAAAATATGAAAATCTAAGAAAAAAAAAAAGTTAGGACTCTATGAAATTTTATTTATTTATTCTTAATGTGAATTTTTCTGGATTCTGTATGTTTTCCATTTAAGGACTGTTTTTTAATGGTTGACTGAAATGTTATAATATGTAGGTACAATAGTTCAGAGCAATTTATTAAAAGTTTAACACAAAATACAGGCCCTTAATTTTTATTTTTTTCCCCAATTGTTTTATTTTTTACCAAATTCTGTATTTAGTAAATTTTTACTGGAATCTTTTGTTAATAGTTTAATAAAATATTAGTTATCAAAAGCATATCTAAGTAATTAATTTTATTAAAAAATAATGTATTTTTATTTTATCTATTTATTTTAGTTTTTTACTAAATTTTTTTTACGTTTTTTTTACTTAGTGTTTTTTCTGCTAAATGCAGGCTAAAAATGTTCCGGTAAATATTTATTTTAAAAGTAGTAATTTAATAATAATTTATTAGTAGTAGTAGTAGTAGTAGTAGTATTAGGACTATGATTACATTAACTAATATGTCTGTCCTGGTTTTTTCTTGTTAAATTGAACTTTTATTTTGACGTGTTGCTGTAAAGACCTTTTCTGTTTGTACATTATATGAGATGTAGAGTTTTTCTTATAAAAGATGGTAATATGCTCATGAAGTGAGATTGTAGAAATTCTGTTCATGTTTGAGGTGGCAGAGGCTAAAAACACATGCCTTTTGTTTAATCCGAAACCGTGCGTCTGCACCATTCATTCACACAAACATGAAGGATTCACATTAAAATGTATTTTTGCGGCATATTATTCGCTGACACTAGTCCATATCGTATGTTGATAAAATTTATGTGTGTGTGTGTGTGTGGCTATCTTAGGCATGATGAGTCTGAGAAGAGGCTGCCGAAGTCATGTTTGGTGCTGCTCTGTAAATATGATCCAGTGCTTCGCTGGAGCCGTGACTGCGACAACACACTGTACCAGGGCCTGGTGGAGATGCTTATCCCAGACGTTCTGAGACCTATTCCCAGTGAGTTCCCGCATGTTCTCTCAATACAGATTACTATGCAGCAGTATGTGCCAAAACTGGTGGTGATCCATCAGGTGAGGCACATTTTTTCCACCAGGAGTGCTCTATTTTTACTTACGTTGACATTCGCCGATTTGGATGTGGGTTGACATTAAGGCTGCTGGGGCACCAATTACGGAGAGAATCATCCACTGCCACACAACATCATTCATTTTGTTGAAGTATCTTAATTCTTTCTCTAGGTGCCTTAACACAAGCCATCCGAAACTTTGCGAAAAGTCTTGAGAGCTGGCTGACTAACGCCATGATGAACATTCCTGAAGAGATGGTTCGTGTGAAGGTCAGTGATCGCAACAAAGTATTAACATTTAGAAACTTTTGAACGGGAGTGTATGCCTTTTCACTTTTCACTTTGGTATTTCCTACATTAGTCAACCACTACGTTGTCAATACTACAAATGTCTGTTTTATGAATGACTAATGATAGTACTGACAGGAAGTTAAAACTGCGTGCTTATGGCACATAGTCAGAGATGCAGTACTAAACTAGGGGGGTTTGAAAGTGTTCAAAGACTTAACTTTTCCAAATGAATCTCTATATCCTTTTGATAACTGTACAAAAACGTAAATGTTTTAAAGGAACACGCCACTTATTTTGAAAGTAGGCTAATTTTCCAACTCCCCCTACAGTTAAACAGTTCAGTTTTACTGTTTTTGAATCCATTGATAGCACTTTAACGGTACAAAGACCAGAAAATCTAGGCAAATTTCTCATTGCCTCTTTTCTCTGTAAATTGGTCTTTGTTTAGGTGACGTCTGCAAGTGCGTTCGCTCAGACCCTGCGCAGGTACACCTCTCTAAACCACCTGGCCCAAGCAGCTCGTGCTGTACTGCAAAACACGGCACAGATCAACCAGATGCTCAGCGACCTCAACAGAGTGGATTTTGCCAATGTGCAGGTGTGTGACTAGACAAATCCCTCACGTTCACAGTCAAATTTGATGCTGAGCACTGTATTTATGAGGGTTGAAGTAGAGCTTTCATCTGTCGCCATCTGAGGTAAACTTTTTTTTGACGAGCAAAGGAGGTGTTTGTGGTCTGTTTAGATGTCAGGGAAACGGAAACACAAGTGTTTAACATAACATGCAGTTTGTTTCCCTCAAGGTCATTTAAAAGGGGTTTGTGTTAGTAGTCATTTAGTCTATGATTGTATCCAAAGCAACTTACGGTACATGTATTAAAGAGACAGTCCACCCAAAAATGAAAATTCTTTGCTCACCCTTAAGTTTTCTGCACAACATAAAAGATGTTTTGAGGAATATTGGTATATAAACCATTTCTGTTTTTATTGATTTGCATTGTGTGGTCAAAAAATACAATTAAAGTAAATGGGAAATGAAACTGCTCAGTTACCAACATCAACATGTTTTTTCAGGTTTCATAGAAAAAAGTAAGTGATACAGGTTTGGAACAACATGAGGGGAGAATAATGATGAATTTATTTAGTATTTTTGGCTCGAAAAAATCCTTGCTAGTTTATTAGTTTTTAGATGAACCTTGTGGAATTACAAACCTTTTTGGTTACAATTTGGTCATAGCTTTAACCGCTAGGCCATACCAAAAAGGGAAATACTAACCTTTCTAGAAATTCTAAGAGCAGTATCATTGTTCGCTAAAGATAATTAAGCTATATACACAGAGCAGGATATTATAAACATATGGGGTAGCTCTATTTTTACACCTTCATGTTAACTTCTGGTCATTTTGACCCAGAGATGTACTTTTTTCCAAAAAAGTCTAGTTAATGTTACTGCATTGATCAAAAACATACTGACTTTGTTCACACAGGGATCCACCTCCTCCAAAACGTTCACAATTTTTGTACTTTTTCCCCAACTTGTTACACTTCTGCCCGGCCTACAAACCAATGCTTATAAATATCTCATTATGCTATATAAATGCACCTCATTTTTTTGAATGAACGTTGCCGCAGTTTTCACTCAGTTCTCAGATCAATTAGGCCTCCAGTTGTTTACAAAACCTGCGCTAATTGAAAGAATACAGTTCTACCAAAAGATATCCAAGATTTGGTAATAATGAAGCACAAGCACAAGACTGCTGATTTTTGACTGGGAAGACTCAATCCAGCACACGGGTTAATGGATTGGTTTAGTTCGTGTTTGTGAACTCCATGCGGTTCCTCTTGCAGGAACAGGCCTCCTGGGTGTGCCGGTGCGAGGATCGAGTGGTGCAGCGGCTGGAGCAGGACTTCAAACTGACCCTTCAGCAGCAGAACTCTCTGGAGCAATGGGCAGCCTGGCTGGATGGGGTGGTCTCGCAGGTCTTAAAGCCGTACCAGTCTAGCTCTGCCTTTCCAAAAGCAGCTAAACTCTTCCTACTGAAATGGAGTTTTTACAGGTGAGCCTTGAAAGGTTGTACCAAAATTAGGTTTGTGGATATCGTAGGGAATTGTTTTTTGCGGGAAGGAGAAGATAATGTAATGCATCAGTTCTGTTCTAATTCCTAGATCTACTATCTACAGTTGATACATTTAATAATATGTATATAGTTAATTACAATGCACTTTGTAAGGTTCCGCCTATTTTGGCCGGAATGCTGCGTGTCTCGCCCCCGGCTTTACAGAGAAGAATGCTCCTGGCTTATTCCTAACTTTGGTTTTGAGTTACAAAGTTAAAATTTTGATTCTTAAGTTTTACTTTTAATTTTACTTTTACGCTTAAGTTTATCTCGTTTTAATCTGACTCCAATTTTATATTCTCTGAAATTAAGTTTAAGTTACAAATTTGTCTGCTGATCCGAAAATTGGTTGTATCATAATTTAGAGGCTTTTGATTATTCTAGATATGAATTATCATTCGTCCTTTCATTGGGGTCCCGCTAGGACTGGGTCCAGCGTCTGGTCCCAAAATATACTGCTTGTCAGAGACTGGAGACGATTAATTATCTCGCTTGCCAGCCGCTAACTGCTTGCTTTTTACAAAGAGATATTTTCCATAATCTAGTCTGACCCAGCGTGTTAATTATTAGCAATATACAGGAATCAAAGGTCTCGGACAATGCGCAAACGGTTGCACCGTCCAAGCCTCCAGTGTGATATATTCTGATCCTACAGCATCAGTCTTCTGATAAAAAAAATCGTTCAATATGGGAAAAAAAATTGTGATAAATTTTTTTTGCCATACCGCCCAGCCCTAATGCTTCATGTTGCGTGCAAGGTTTTAAAAGAGAGTTGTGATGACTGTTTGAGCCAGTAACTGTAATGTCAAACATGTTCCCTCTTTTACTCATCTCTTTTATGTGTCTTACCAAGCACACTGCCTCTTCTGGTTCTGACGCTTCCTTTATCTTTTCTTTGTTCTCTCTTTAGCTCTATGGTGATCAGAGACCTGACTCTCCGCAGTGCTGCAAGCTTTGGCTCATTTCACCTCATCCGCCTGCTTTATGATGAGTACATGTACTACCTGATAGAGCACAGAGTCGCCCAGGCCAAGGGTGAAACTCCCATTGCTGTCATGGGAGAGGTACAAGCACACTCAGACACAGAAATCTTTACCTACTTTTAGACACACTTTTCACACTTCACACAATGTTGTAAGACAAAACAAACGTGCGTCACTCGTCTCATAACAGGATAAAAAAAATGAGGAACTTTGAAAGTCAGATTGTAGTGTTTTAAATGTCATAATTTTCTCTTTTACTTCTGAAGTTTGCAAGTCTTGGTCGAAGTTTAAACCCACTTGATCCTGATAAAGGTTAGTAGTTTTACACACAAACACCAAACACACAATAATCAAGCCACAGATTTGTAATTGTTTCTTTTTTATTTACGAAAGGCAAGTTTTAGTTAAAAAAATTCTCAAAACACCTAAGTTACCACAAAGGCATGCACTAAAAACTCAATACAATTAAATATATAATAATTATTATTATAATTTAATGGCATTTAAAGAAATATTTGATGGATTATCTGTATTTTGAAAGATTAAAAAATATAAATGTATATAAAAAATACATTTCTAATAAAATTATAAAATTGCATATGATTTATATGTTTGAATGCAATAATAACAAATATAAAATATATATGAAAATATATTGATTTGGTGTATAAGTACAGTGCCCTCCGCACAGCTCTGAGTTTTCTCCTGTAATGCCTGAAGATTTAGGAGAACACCCGATAAGAGAAAAGGGACTCCTTCATCCTTCATAGATTACCAGCTCCATGATGGTTCTCCTCTTTAGTTCACCTCACTCATTTTCTGCAGGGCTCAGGTCAGAGGACTGGGACAGACATGGCAAAAGCTTCATTTTGTGCTCAGCGACTAATGCTTGTGTTTATTTTGGTGTTTGTTTTGGATTATTGTCCCAGTGGAAGACCCAACCATGGCCCATTATAAGATTTCTAACAGAGTCAGGTTTAGATTTGTTATCTGTTGGTATTTGACAGAATCCATGATGCCATGTGTCTAAACAAGATGTCCAGGACCTCCAGCAGAAATATAGACCCACAACATCAAAAACACACAGCAGTATACTTCCGCCTGTACACTACTTCCAACCTTCTTCCGATCTTTGTATCCCTCTTCCTCCCCTACTCCTTCCTCTTCCTCTTCCGCTTCCTTCCTCCCCCGAGCCTTTAGGGCTACACGTCCTAGGGATCGGCTGCCCTCCTAACCCTGAGCGTTCCCTCGGGTCAGCACGCCAAACAAACTTGGCTCATAATTGCCGACAAGCACGAACTGGTGAAATATATAATAAAAAAATTAATTAAATTGGTAATAATAAAAGAAATATTATTTTCACGCATGTATCATGATATTTATAGTTTTACTGTCATTTTAAAATCATGTCTGATGATTTTTATAACTGACCATCTCTTTGTGTCTCAGAAGAGGAAGAGGAGGAGGAGGAAGACAGCGACGATGAGTGTCAGGAGTTGTCTCTGCAGTCTGATGGGGGCCCTATCGGGGACGAATCTCTAGAACCACCCGCAAAGCTGGCTCGAACCGACCAGAGGGTGCTGTTCACCACAGGAAGCATGGATAACTAAGAACTTGAATACACACACATGCACCTACAAGCAAACACACAGCACATAACACTCACCCATCCTTCGTGCACTTGCATCTAGAGAACAGAAATGCTGCAGCTGCATATGTACACAACATTTCAGATGTTCGTATGTACATTTCCATGCCTGGCGACGTCTCAAATGCACATATACACAAGCGTTCACTGAAACACAGACACACCGATAGTGCCCCCTCGCCCTCACACACTCATAACATGACCGCCATCACGATCATATCAAGATCTTAGACAGGGTGTAATGGTCACTAAGCTCTCCAATCTATTAATATCTGTTAAGACGCAAGAACACGAACAAAACCTGCTGCAACTGGATCCTAAGAGTCATTGGCGATGGACTGAACTCTGATTGGCTACTGAAACCTGAATGAAACTTTCAGTCAAGCTTTTTTTTTTTTTACCTGAAATGGTTGTTAGGGAGAAAAGATGGACTGTAAGTGTGCGTGTTGTGTGTTGATGTATACTTTCTGCCTATCTGTGTGTTGTTTGTGTGATTGTGAGTGACACAGGACCTTATCGTTTTAAACGGCCAGCGCCAGTGCGTGTGTTTTTGTGCATGTGCGAATGACCGTCCGTGGTTCTCGAAGTGTTGCTAGTTGTTTTCGTCAGTGGTACCTATTTAAGTTTTTGATGCCTTCAGTGACTGCCATGTCATTAAATGTTTTAAGCATATTACAGCATAAAAACTCAAATTCCCATGAGTCTACTGGGTGTATGTGATTCAGCCTGGTTTGTTTTTTATTTATTAATTTCTTTTTTTAGGGCTAGTCTATACATACCTCTGCAAATGACTGTAGTTTGCCAGAAACGAGAGGAGAGGTTTTTTTTCCCCCAGTCTGTTGTTTTTGTTTTATATGGTTCTATTTTGTTGCACTTTTTCCTCTTGCCAAATGTCGTCCTGAGCTTGGTGCAAGACATTAAATGTTACTGTCCTTACTTTTTTCTATGGTCACAAAGTGACAATCTCGATGTGTACAGCGTTGTCTAACACTGTTTAGTGCATATTTGATGTGTATTTGAGAATTGGGTCAAGATATTTTACTAGAACCCTTATAAACAAACTTAACACCACTGCCCATAGTAGCTAGGAAATGTCAAAGTAGAGAGCAAAGCGATCTTTCAGCCATTTCCTGCTGAAGTCTCATTCGTTTAACACTTTTTATGTGTTTAATGATCAGTTTGAGAGAACTACAGTGCATTAAAACTCTATATCCCATATCATTCAACATATGTAAACTAGGATTATTTCTGCAGATGCTGACTGATATCAAACCAGCATGATGCTTTTCTTTCCCTCTGATTCTCTTGAGAGAAGAAACATATCAGAAGATCTGGAGATCCTCTCTGTATGACAGCCATTTTCATAACAAAATGAATTTCCCTTTTCATTTTTTTTTTAAAAGACGTTTCCATTTCCTGCTCAAAAAAGGAAGAAAAAACAAAACAAAAAAAGTGTGGCAGTGTTTTGAGTAATCTGAACCATGAGAATGGTTGTGCCTTTGCAGTTATCAAATGAAATCCAGATGTTTTTAATTTAAAAAAAATGAATAAATGAATAATTTCTAAAATTGTGAATTGTTTCAACTATCTGATTGTATGTACTTGCATTTTTTTTTTGGTCAACTACTCTTGAAACCATCACGCCTACGCCGAGATAATGATTTGTCAGTTTCTAACTAACTGCAGTTAATGTCTGCGAGCAACATCCTGTCCTAAAACAGCAAACGTGACAAGGAAACATCTCATGTGGTAATGCATTTACTTGCCAAGGTACTTTCCTGTCAGACTATTGCATTATGCATCTCATAGACGTTTCTGAGAAAAGCAGCCCATCGACAGCGAGAAAAAAAAGGGAGGGCAAAACAACCACACTTGAAGGTACAAAGAACCAACAAAGAAAACCGACTTCTGATAAACTAATTAAATGTGTTTATATAAAACATACCTACAGTATTTCTGTCAAAAGTTGGGCGCAAGTTTTGAAGTCTCTTGTGCTTACAGAGGCAGAATTTATTTGATTACGAACTTACTAACCAACTGAAAAAGTGTTTCAAATGTCTGAACCACACACACAACTTGGTTTTTGTGATTTATGGGGACTCTCCGTAGGCGTAATGGTTTTTATACTGTACTGTTTCGTCCTACACTGACCCTACACCTAAACCTACCCCTTACAGGAAACTGTGTGCACTTTTAGAATAAAAAAGACTTTTTTAAGACTTTTGAATTACGGGGACACTGAAAATGTCCTCATAAATCACCTTCATATTGTAATACCTACGTCATAACACAAATTTGTGTCCTCATAAACCACATGCACGCCCATTTTTGATGCACTTTATATCAAGTCACCTTTGCACAATATTAATAGTTTTAAAGAAGCTTAAACAGAAAAGTAACAATCTAAGAAGTAACTCGGTTGTTAACTAAAGCAATGTAAAGACTTTGCAGTTCACACTGCGTGAGTGTGTACAGTAGAGAGAAGTTCAGAAGGTCACTTGGAATTTTTTTTCAGTCAGACCACAGAAAACCTGTAGTCTTTAAAGGTTCTCAGTGGTGTTAGAGTTTTTTTTTGCTGTTTGCACACCTGTAGATTTCCCAGGCCAGTCAACTCGAGTCAACTTTCTTTTCAGTTGTTCGTAGGAAAGCATGCAGTATTTTCTCAAGGAACTTGAATCTGGAAATATTGTGGTATTTTTTTCCCCACTCCGGGGAGCTTTCCATGCGCCATCGATAGGGGGCGGAATAATACTGCTTTATGCTTCTGTGATGTCGCCACATGTATCGCAGGAGGGAGATTATAATTCGACATCAGACAGCACAGTAAACCGTTCGTTTATCAAACCTGATGCATTTTATTTACATTTTATACCCATAAAAATAAAAGTTATTTCACCAAACTTGAGCTGTAACATTCGCGTGCGTATGTATACGTATTCATTTCATTCACCAATTGAAGTAGTTTATTTAATGTAATTTAAGTTTTATCTGGTCTGGCACAATCAAACAGTTCCAGTGCTTGACTGCAGCTGTTCGCCCAGATGCTTAAAATCAGCTGCTTTCTATTCCTCAGGACGACATGAATGCGTTTGAACCTTATACGACACTGACCAGCAATCTCTGATCAATCAGTACGGCTTCTCAATAATGTATTCATATGGTTAAGTATGTCTTTAATTATAGCTGTACTTCAGGGTTATTATTATTAACTATAATTAACTTTTTTATAAAAAAAATATTTATATTTATATGATTAAAATGTATATTATATATTTATATTTTAAATGTATAAACATATTTTTCTTAAATATATACATGAATGTGTATTTAAATATACATAATAAATATACACAGCACACACAATTGAGTAAAAAAAAAATATTATTTTTTTAAAACATTTAAAATCACCTATAAAAGCTGACAACAACTATATATCAAAAAAATAATAATAAAAAAATAATGTTAAAAAGCTTGTTTTTCAGGTTAGGTCATCTAGTGTGCATGTGCGCTCAAGTCTCAAGTCTCAGAAAGCTGACTGTTTCTATAGCAATTGGTTGACTT
This sequence comes from Enteromius viviparus, assembly GCA_032353835.1. Taxonomy (NCBI): domain Eukaryota; kingdom Metazoa; phylum Chordata; class Actinopteri; order Cypriniformes; family Cyprinidae; genus Enteromius; species Enteromius viviparus. The sequence continues at coordinate 2,958,113 of JAUCNO010000710.1, read as the reverse complement.
TAGCAATTGGTTCTTTTGTTCAGAAGGCGGGGCTCTTCCCTATTCAAAGCTATATGAGGGACACATCTTGGATATTCTATAGACTTTGATTATTCTATTGTACTTCTGATTTGTAAATTAAACGCGGGTCCCTTTTTTTCATTTGCTTTTACTTTTTGTTATGCACCTGTTAATCTGGACGAAAAGTGGGACTTTAGATGCAGCTCAACTTATGTCAAATGGTGAGGTAAAAACGAGGAAAAACAAAGATAAGTTGCAGAACAGAGAGCAAGAGGGCATTGGAAAGAGGGACAAGCAGGTTTGAGGACGTAAGATGAGCTGCTGTTGTTCAATACTCCGAGACGTCTGGCTATATTTGGACGTCTCCCCTGAGATTTGGGCCATGCCAAGTTGGGCCTTTCCCCCCTCCTTTTTCCCGTTTTCCATCAATCCTCTGACTAATAATACCAACTTTTCCGCATGACGAGGAAGAGTGCGTTCTTTACGTGTCAGGAATTCAAACGCACGTGCCAGCGCTGCCTCTTTACTCGTCTGCATCTTTTATATCTCTCTCCTGTTGTTCCTGTTGGCCGTTCGACGTTCTAGCGTGTGAAACGTCTCGGCCAAGTCGTGGAGAGACAGCATATGCCCATCTCTGCCTCTCTCTCTTTCTCTCATCCTGACATGTGTGTCCTCCTCCGCCCAGCGGCCACCTATGAGTCTTCCTGTGTCCCTTCTGCCGTTGCTTCACGAACGTTCAAGCTAATCTCCAACTCCTCGCCAGCGGGTACTGCTGACGTGCTAACGGCCACAATCAACGCTGACGTCCGACCGCAGCTACTACTAAAAGATGCCTTTCTCCAGGTCATTACATTCTCAGACAGCTTTACTAATACATTTGAACTTTTACAAAGAAAACATAAAAGTTTTTGCACATTAAAATATTGGGTGGTTTATGAACATTGCCGGGTCGTAACCCTCATAGACAATGTTTAGAAAATGGCCTGCCAAAAATGTTCTAGACTGGCCTGTCTGAATGTAGACTGGGTTTATTGTTCACAGATGCAGAGCATGAATTTCTACATGAAGTGTCAGTAAAGTTTAACAAGGTATGATGAGCTATGCAACCAACAGTAATATAGCTTTTATTTATCAACTGTGTTTAGCTACTTTACGTGATTGATGTAGTTGAATTCCTTTTCTTAACATCTTATTGCATATGTATGCAAAATGTTTTTAAGTTCAGAATTAGACTCTTAAGACCATATAATGGTCTCTATGACCAGATTTATTTTATGGGCTTTTAGCTGGTATTTTTAGGACAGCAAAGAGAGTCAGGAACGGTAGTGAGAGAGAGATGAGATGAGGACATGAGCCAGGCCTTAAACCTGGATCCCATGAACCAACAGATTGTACTGTCCATACCAACAGATGTTATTTTGTTTAGACCTATAAATATAGTGTGAATATAGTCAAAGCAAAAGAGACTTGTTACGATTATATTCACTTATTTTTGACTCCCATTTAAATGATGTGGATTAATTGTGCATTGCAAAGTTTTGTGATTGATTCAAACTCTTTGACAGAAAATTTAGCATCCTAGGTCATACTGTAGCATCCTAGAAGGTTACAGCATCCTTAATTAGTACATGTTCGTACATTTAAGGGTTTATCGGATTCAAAATTCACTTTTACATGTAGTTTGAATTGAACTGTGTTTTAGCAGTGTGTGTACACAACATGGATAAAATCCACCCAAGGGTGTGTTTTTTTTAAATCTTCATAAATCATAACCCTTTTCTCAGATCAAGCTGTTCACAGATTCTTGGATGTTTTTTCGTCACACAGACCAAGGCAATCCCACAATAGTTGAATGATATTAGCGTTTCAGCACAGACTGGACTGAATGAGTCAGTGGGCTATCAACAATACGCCATTGTTTCAACACCGTAGCAAAAGTAATTAAGGTGTTTAGTTGTTGGATGTAGTAATGAACATAGCTGCTGTCATTTACTCCTGACACTTTAGCCGCTGAAGATGCAGTGCATTAACGTTACTATTGTTTCTGATGCACCCCCTGATCTACCTAAATGCATCTATGTTTGTTCAAATCACTCTAATCAGTTTCACCTAGGTGAGTATAAGTTGTTATTATTTTAATGGATATTTGCAAATCAACATGCCTAATTGATGAATGCTGTCAGTACAAGATCCGTTCCACCTGCACTATTCGATCTGCGCATGCACGTAATTACATAGAAAACGGTATCGTTTCCCTTCACTATTGGTTGCATTGCATTACGATGTGTTTACGTGGTTGCCAAAATAAAAAAATAATAAAGGAGTTGTTAAATAAACATAGACTTTAATCCACATGTAACGAAAAACATGTCTTTCTGTCACTACTACCCTTCAATATCCTCAATACTCCCCTTTGCGATTCGTTGCTGTATGGCATTAGGCCTTCTGGTTTGTTTTTTGCTTTTTTATAAGCCGCTAATAGTTAACTTTAAGTTGAGTCATTTTGTATTAGTATGGGTCTATATAGGTTATATCTATCTATATAATCTAAATGAGGAAAATATTCCCTTTAATAGCGTTTACAGAAGACAATAAGGAACAAAGGTGCGCAAGCGTGGAACATTTGCACATGCACGTTTTCCACTACGTCATTATGCGTCTGCTTATCAGCTTGTGGAAGATTTAAAAGGAAGTGATTTTTTGACTTTACTAAAGCATTAAAACACCATATACATTTGCAGATATTTAGGAAACATCAAGTTCACATACTTGTTTGTACACTTTGAAAAAGTATATTCCGTGTCGGAATGTCTGCTTTTGTTTTGGTCAGTGAGATCGTATACCTAGATGCTTCATTGGGGACTGTTTCTATGGGCCGCAATACGTAAACCATCCACCATGTTGTTGTTGTCTTGACTTGGCGTCATTTACAATAGTAATTACTGAATATTCAAAAGATGCCACAACAATGCTCTGTGAACCCTATAGTCCAAACATACAGTATGGCGAATGATGTCAAGTTGATCGTTCCAATATGGCAGACGCGCCTACGTGCTTGGAGTGATTGAATGGGGCGTCTATATACAGTATGTCTATGTGTGAGATTTCTCCCACTGATGGTTTACCCAATAACATTTTGACAATACAGGTTGCCTTTTGGTGGAAAAAACATTGTAATGCAGTCATGGAAATGAGCAAACGAACCAGATCAAAGATTGGATATTCTACCGGACCCGTCATGTTGAGTTTTTACAATATGGACAAAAGCAGCTGAAACATTCTTCAGGAAACCTTTAGAATATTTTTGTGCTCCATAGAAGAAAAAAAAGTCAAAGAGGTTTTGAGTGACAAGTGGGTGAGTAAATTAAGAATTTTCAGTTCAGTTTTGGTGCACTCTCCATTTAAAGTAGGGTAAACCAGTTTTAAAGATGTACTTTTAAGGATACTCAACAGCTCAACAAGTTGAACTCTGCAAATTTGAAGTCCAGGACTGCTGAATTAGGCAATCAACATCCAGGACCAGAATAGTGGATGAAGGAGTGATGTTCACTTGCACTTGTGTGTGTGTTCACTTGCAGAATTCAAACATGTCGGATCTCTTCTGCTTCTCAACTGTTTATTACACCATTTTCACCATTAAAAAAGCAAGTCGAAAAATCCACCTCCTAGCACAGAGAGAAACTTTAATTAGGCTACAGCATTTGAGCTGCCGATGGTAAAACCCAAACTAGATGTGGAACACACACGCATACGGTTACAAACAAGATTATAAAGTAAAATTTGCGGCCATGCCGAAAATATTGCATTCTCAGAGTATGAAATTGCTACCAATATTATGTCTAGACTTCAAAGAATGAGAGTAGAAATGCCTCCCAATCATGGAAGCCATCTGTTTAAGAAGAGTTATTTAAAAGAGAGAGAGAGAAGATGGTCTAGAGGAAGGGAATAGGGAGGGAGGATGGTTAGAGAGAGAGAGAGAGAGAGTTAGAATAAATCCTTACCACATAATGATTACGGCTCACAAGTCCTGCCTCTGATATGGAGCGCAGAAGGAGCCAGGATTACAACTACAGTAATCTGAGCACCGCAAGTGCACTCCACAGCCACAGACGAACACATCAACTCCAGCAAAACATCAGGGGTCAGGGGAAACTGAAATGAGGCACCTGCGAACGGGACATCGCTTTACAACTACAGAAGTCAAGAAAATAATTACAAACTCCAGGGAATCAGAGGCTAAAATATCTGTTGGCTAGTAATTAACAGCCTGCTAAAACAAGAAGCTCCGCCTGTCGGCCTGTGCCACCTGTGTGCCCTTCTAACTGCCAGTTTTTGGAGTAATCCGTGGTGTCTTTTACTGCAATGAGGACTACGCTTGAAGGACATGTTGGAACCAAGGTAACAGGGTAAACGAAATTTGTCCGTCAGACTGAAAAGAACTCGGAATACAACAAAAATTCCATTTCCAATTGTATAGAACAACAGACAATTTAGAACTGAGTTATACCCTAATGTTCTTTTTGAAACAAAGCTGCAAATGTATGTCTGATTTGGATGCAAATTTGGACCCGTCCAATGAGAACTGAGACACATGCGTCTACCTAACCAGTGACAATTCTGGACGAGGAGCTCTATGCGCATCTGCACCAGGACACTTGTGGACGGTTGTCTCCTGCCTCTCATTTCTCCTCTGGCATCCGCTCTCCCTCCATCTCTCCACGCAACCCCCCCAACCCTCCCCTCCCTCCATCCGTCCCACCCTCCCCTCACAGAAGATGATGTGACCTTCTGCCAAACTGCTAGAGACCATGCCACTGTCACAGTGGGCTGTTCTGTCTACACTGAAATAGAATCAAACAAGAACCACGAGAGAGAGAGAAAGAAGGAGGGGGGCTGGGGGGAAAAAAAGAAGAAGAAAAAAATCAGGACGAGTCACAGAGGAGAAAATGTGCTGTCGGGCGTCCGGGCTGGATGTGGTTTGCCAAAGCAGGTAAATGATCACCTTCACTTCTGGCAGGGATGTTTCTGGAGCACATATACACGTAGATGCACTTTAAATGGGATTTTCGAAGTCGCGCACCTGTTAATTTCTGCTTTTAGTGACAGAACTGGCAATTCTATTTAGGATTTGAGCAGTGTGAAATGAATGCTAAGTGTGTTTGGGTTATGAATCATCCTGAAAGTGGTTTACTGTGTTCGGACAACTGTGTCATCTCAAGCTGGTGCACCCACAGGTTGGATGCTTGTTGCAATAGTAAAGTTGTCATTGATGTCAGATCGACACCAGAAAATAAACGGCGTTGTTGCTGTAGTATAGTTCCTGACTTGCAGGTACAACGAAGATCAATCACTTCTCAAAGCCAATTCTCGTTAAAAGTCGTTGTGCTGGAATGTTAAAGCGGCAGAAATCGAATTTTGTTGAGAGGTGAACTGAGAGATCTTGGATAGGAAGCAATGACAGCTTTCAGTAATTACTGTTGGGAGCAGTTATTATGGAGCACACACTGACGCATTTGGGATTCGTCCCGCTGAAGCTGTGATAATGTGCCACTTTCGAGGGTGCTTCGTAAGAACAAGGTGGATAATGGAAAGAGAGGTGTTTGGGATGGCTAGAAAAAGACGAAAGCTGGTCTATCAGATCCAATCATGAGTAATCTTGTGCAAAATGTTCAGGGAAAGTTATTAGGAAATCGCAGTGGTGGGTGACAGTTTTAAAATTAGAAAGAGCCCAGCTAAATATATGCTCCAGGGCAAATGGAAAAACATCATCTCAATCATAATTATAACTCTTCTGTCATCAGTCATATCAAGATGCTTTTCAGGAATAAAAAAAGAAATCAGGAGATGATTAGTAAAAACTGTTATTTTCAAATATATGTGTGTGGAATATGAGTAGAAATGTAATTTATTAGCATTTATGTACAAAAATGTAAGATTTTATAGAATGACCTGATTGCCCTTGTATCCTTGTTCTCCTTCAGAGCAGTGCTTTCAGAGTAATAGTTTTTATGATTATTATTATTATTGGAACAGTGTTTTGTGAACTGAGATATGACCTGAAATTATTTTACTTTTAATAATAAGAAAGAACTTTGCCCTCGCAGGAAAAAAGTCTACTATTAAGCTCAGTTGATGATGGGTTAATTATGTTGCATAGTTACAGTATTATCAAGTAGACCGGATTTAACTATCTCTGTAAGTGTATTTGCTGCAAAATGTACAGAGGCTCTGTGTAGGGTTGGCACTGTGTGTGTAGTGTGTACTATGAAGGACACAGTGTACAGTACGTTATAGAAGTGTAGGAGAGTTACGTCAAGTGGCCGGCTGTTACGTCAAGGCTACGAGGTGTTCTCTCCTCATTCATGATTAATCACAGGCTTTTACATTCTGTCTCATCTTGTGTATATCAGTTGAGAAATCATGTCTACTTTTTCAGGTTTCATTTCAACCTGGTAAGAAGCACTTAACTCGATTTCTCAAGGTTAACCTCTTATAAGTCAGCAAAACTGTAGCTTTATCTTGTCACTGGGCTAATAAACTCAAAGGTTTGCCTTTGTACCTAATTAACCCTTATAAGAAATACATTAGTGCCTTAGGGGTGCAAATTAATATCTTAGGTTGCTAAAGTGCACCCTTGGGAGTGCAAATGTGTACCATTGAAAGGAACTGTCCCAGTAACCAGTTAAAGCTACAGTTGTTTACATTTTTCACACAGATGAGACAACCTAATCTCACGGCAATTCGTACATATTTTACGAGGTGGCTAATTCATACAAATTTGTGCGACCTCACTTGTACGAATTCATACGATTTATTCTAAGTCGTACGTATTTTACGAGATGGCAATTCGTATGAATTTGTACGAATGAC
>JAUCNO010000710.1:2932779-2945369 GCA_032353835.1 Enteromius viviparus | reverse complement strand
TAATAATTTTTTTATATTTATATATATATATATATATATATATCTGTCTAATTGACAGAAAACCAGTACAGACCATTTTAAATATGTTAATAGTATGCTACTATACATATACTATGCAACCTGTAACTTTTAAAAAATGTAAAAATGAAAGATAACTAGAATCCTTATACAATTATAGAATAATATTTAGATATGATCATGATAATAATACCAAATATACAATAAAATATTAGTATCATGCATTTTTTTTTTAAGTGTTTAATTTTTTGCATTGTGCAGTTCATTAAATGGTCCTGTGGCGTGACAAATGAATGCTTAAAAGTCAAATATTCAACGCAGTCTATCAATTAACATAAGGTCATAAAATGCATGCATAATAATTAGAAATTGTTGTTCGGATGTTACACCGCAGGACACTTCTGTGACTGTCATGTCACAGTACGCATGTGTGCATGAACTGATGATTTATTGTTTATTAGAGGATGTCATGGATTGGTAGACATAAATGTCAAACTAAATGTTAAAGTCACTCAGAAGTCAGTTAATTTAAGTTAGTAGGGATTTAACTCCTTAAACTGAAGCACGTCTTGTGTGTTTGTGTTATGGTTTATGATCTATCAAAATGTGGAACCTGTTGAGTTGAGTGATTTTAAAATCTAGTTGCATTACATTTGGTATCGTAACAGGAACTTAAAAGATCTCATCGGGTCTCTATAAAATTAGAAAGACTGGAAGACTTTCTTTGTTACGCACTGAAATGCAGTAAGATATGGACAGCTGTATAATGTTAGAGCAGTCACCTTGTGAGGCGTTTGACTACCTGCAGCAGCTCTCAGGATCTGTCTGTGTCATGTTAAGCCAGCACGACTGCTGCATGACTGTGCTTTAATGAGTCTTAATGGCTCTTTAATGGCTCGTTAAGCCACAGTCATGCAGCAGCCTTAATGAGCGCCTTATAAGCACGTGCAAATGCTAAAATACACTGTCAAACACAATACCACAGAGAGAGTCAGCACACCTCTCCAGGCCACGCGGGTTAACTTGCTTCCGTTTCATGGATCGTAATTTACCCAGGGTAAGCAATTCACACAGTGTTTGGGCACCGCAATTTAGGTTTAGAACCGTAAACTTTTAATATTCGAGTGTTGTCAGTAGCCCGATAAGCTTGTAAGAAGATGTAGGGCAAGTAGAGTAACTCTTGATATCAAAAGTATGGGTTGTGTGATGTGTTTTTGTGGTTATAGGTTTAGTAGGTCATGGTTTGGCAGGTTAGCAAAGGTTGGTTAGTGGATTTTACTGGGTAATGGTTTGGCAGGTGTGTGTCCTTTATTTTGTTAAGCATTAGTAATGACAGATTCAGTTTGTTTATAGTTATGGTTAAAGAATAATATTAGGAAAAAATTAATTAAAATAATTATTATGCTTCTTATTTTTGTTATCAGTTACGGTTCCTTGTGAAAGTATTCATACCTCTTCATTTTCTCAACATGTTTACTTTTTCCAAACCTATCTACCTACAAACACTCCATATACCATAACAACACTGCATAAGTATTCATACCCTTGTACTTAGCTGAGGCATCTTTACAGTCTTTTTGGGTATGATGTTTGCACATCAGCATTAGGCAGTTATCTGTTATTCTTCTCCTTACATCTTCACATCTCAAGCTCTGTCAGGCTGGATGGAGGCACATTTCTTCAGAAATGTTTGATTAAGCTCAGTCCCAACTCTGTCTGGGACACTCAAGGGTATTCACATGTTGTCTATAAGCCACTCTTGCTGTGTTTAGGGTCATTGTCCTGTTGCAAGGTGAACCTTTTGCCCAGTCTGTGTTTCTGAACACTCATGCAATCTCTATGGTCCATTGAGTTTTTTCTACTCTAAAGAAAGAGTCCCTGCCACTGAAAAACAGCCCCCCAGGATGAGGCTTCTACCACCACACTTTTGGAAAGGTACTCTGCAGGTGATTAGCAGAGCTGCTTTCCTTCAAACATGATGCTTTGAATTGAGTTTCATCAGACCAGAGAATCAGAGGATCCTTCAGGTGCCTTTTTCTAAATACAAGTGTATTGTTTTATGCGTCTTCACTGAAGAGAGGACTGAGTCTTAAAACCCAAACTGGCTGCGGTGATGTTTGTCCTTCTGTAGATTTTCTCTATATCCACTTATGATCAACTAGAGTGACCACCAGGTTCTTGGTCACCACTAACCTTTCTCCATCAATTGCTCGGTTTGACCAAGAAGTAAGCTCAGAGTCCTGGTTGTTATAAGGATCTTCCATTGTCGCTTGTTAGACTCTTTAAGAAGACGTGCGCTTTTCCAAATCATGTCCAATCATCTTAAGTTAACCTCACTCAAAGTGTAGTAACATCTACTAGCAATATGAGCTTAATTTAAATTGTCCCAGATAAGGGTGCCAATACTTATGCAATGGAATCCTTAATTTCTTTTTAACAGATTTGAAAAAATGTTGTCGACTTGTTTTTTGTTTTGCCTTTATGACTGTAGACTGATGTGAAAAAAAGTCACTTAAAGCAGTTAAATTACATAAAAATAAATACATAAATAAAATAAATGGGGTATGAATGCTTCTCAAGCAACTATATGCACACTATGTTGTTTCTATGTCACAGCTGATGTTATGAAGTTCATATTGAATTATTTTAGAGTCATGCGTTTTATGCTGGTGTTTGTATGATCGAGTACAGTACAGTCAGCTGCCTGTAACCTGGAAGCACAGCGTGAAGCGGGAGAATCATGATGAACGGTTGCAGGCCGAATAGAGAGAAAGTATATCTGCGCATTAATGTGACAGCTTGTTACAGATGTTTATCACGAGGCCATAACGACAGACATCATTTAATCAAGACAACACGAGTAAATATGAACCTGGAGCTTGTCAGGGCCGATGACAGACAGGTGGATGTGGAGTTACGATAGCTAAGAGGTGAAATCTGATGGCAGGCTGAATGAATGCTGCAGTTTAAACATTCGTCAGCGCCACAGTCAAGAAGATTCAGATTAAAATGGAGCACTGACCTTGATCTGATGTGACAATAACGGCGCCTGTTTATTGACTCGACTGTTTGTCCAAAAATACGATCAGTGACGGTGCGTCTAATTTGAAATGATCCTTTCACATTTCCGACACGTTCATGGGCATTTTATAAGATCAGTTTGCTATGTAAGCTGCATTGTTTAACCTTATTTTACCTTGCCCCTTTTTTTGTTTTGCCTTATTTAAATAATTTAAATATGTTTAAATATGGTAAAATACCATATAATACCAACAACAATAAGAAAAAAATAATAAAACATTTTATTACTTAAAGAAAAATACAAATTATTATTATTATATGGTATTTTTGCCATATTTAAAGGAATAGTTCACCCAAAAATTAAAAGTCTGTCATCATTTACACACCTTTGTGTAGTTCTTTTTGTTCTGCTGAGCACAAAGGAAGGTATTTTGAAGAAAGTTTGTAACCAGGCTGTTTTTGGTTACCACTGACTCCCACAGTATTATTTTTCCTACTGTGGAAGCCAATGGTGACTAAAACAGCCTGCTTACACACTTTTTTTTTTCAAAATATTTTCCTTTGTGTTCGGAAGAACAAAGAAACTCATACAGGAACTACTTGAGGATGAGTAAATGATGACAAAATTGTTATTTTTGGATGAACTATTCCTTTGAACTTATTTAAAAATTATTTAATAATAATAATAATAATAATAATAATAATAATGCTTATTATATTTTCTAATTATTAGATTTTTTTATATGTACATTTAACTTAAAATTTTTTTTTTTTTTACATCTATCAAAAAAAAACGTTTTATATTATGTATATATACATATGTTTCTTTTTTTTACCACAGTAATGGCTTATATTATCTTCATTTATTAATTTATTTTTTGGTGATGGGACGGGTGACAGTTAAGAGGTTAAATAAGCTTAAACATGTTATATTTCTACTACTACTACATATTTTTATTTATTTATAAATAATATATACATCATTGAAGCAATATAAAACATTTTTCAACATAGTAATGTCAATTAGGAAGTCAAGTGTTTTTTTATGTCTTGGAAATAATGTAATTGATATTTACATTATTCAAAGCATCTTAAATAAGAATACAATTATAAAACACCTTATTTAATATAAATTATTTTTTAGCACTTTGATGTTCTTTTATGATTATTTGACATATATATTATAGTATATTATGCTTTTTTAATTACAATGATCTCTAATATATAGTGATTATATGTAAAGCTACACAGTATGTTAAAGAGTCTTTTGGCTCTTGCATGCAATATTACATTTTATTTCATCAGAAGGTTATTTTCAGCACTTAATACATTGGCCTAGTATTTCCCTTTTTTCGCATGATATTACAATCAACTCCTGGATGTGTGCCATTTTAAGTAGTGGGTTATGGGAAAGATTGCAACTTTAAATGTCACAGTACCATTATGAGGAATTTGCCAGAGTGGGAGTGTGATGGGACTGGAGTTAGAATGTAATTCTCTTTGACATATCAAAGACTCGGAAAGCTGCGAATGAATAGGAAAATGAACTGGAAATACTTTCCAAAGAACTATACTTTAAAAACAACTCTAGTTCTAATGTGTGAGGACTTTAATAGGAATTTTTAATGGGATTGTTTTTAAATGCTTAACCGGCAGAGACAGTGACCTTGAGGTTACCAGGCACAACAATATCAGAAAGCTTCAGAAACGGGTTGAGCTCAAAGGGATATTTTGGTACTCTTGTTAAAACTGATGTACGGTATCAATGGCAATCAATAAGAGCTTTGTGACTGCAGCTTTTCTTCTCCCCTTCCTCCACTAGAGGGGGTTAAACACTTCTTTGAGGTTTGAAGCACTGTATTAAGTTCTTGCTGCTAGAGATTTGATCAGACCCGCAGAACGCACACTTAATCTCCATGTATTTTTTGCTCAAGACTTTGTACGAACAAAAGACGTTTCCAAAATAAGAGTGCTGGCGGATAAGGAGCAGAATATGCGAGGGAGACGGTGGGGCGCTTCATGCCAGGCTGGATCTGCAAGCGTTACTTTGATCTAATCTGGTCTATGTTCTCAGAGGCTGCACTGATTTACATGAGCCAAATCAGAGAGGTCACTAATCTGAGCAGACTCACAAACTTTCTACTGATATAGCTCGGGACAGGCAAGGACAGTGACACATATTAAACCCACACAGGGAGTAAGAGAATAAAATAGTGTGTGGGAGAGGTGAGGGGAATGAAGTATAAATGATAGACTTGTAGATCGGTGGACTGGATTACAGCTCTTAAAGGGGAAGTGTTTTATTCCTCTACTTCTGGGAATTGGAAAAATAATCCTGCTTGTTAATGGATAGTTTCCCCCATGTGCCAACGGTTGGCCAAACAGATAGCCCCGTCCCCAAATTTGTGTCATTATTTGAGCAATCACTTCTGCTGGAATAGTTGGGTGACTCAATGAGTGTTTATGAAATGAAATGAACAGTATTTACATTTTCCATGAAAAATGACCTATTCAGATTGCTGGAAATATATAGCTCTGGAAATTAAGCTTAGATAGAGGACAAAAATTGTAATTATGATGTGGCAGGCATTGCATTTTAGCACCAAACAGCGGATAGTTGGGATGCAGATGGGTTTTAAACATTTTGGGATTAGCTTTTCCCCCAAATATTTTACCTCAAAGTTAAAGGAAATAAATATTTAGGATTACTGTACAAAGAAGAAGATAGGCTTTTTAGGATTTCTAAGATTTAAATTAGCAGATGTTTTCTCAAAAAAAAAAAAAAAAAAGAATAAGTACTTTCTTAGTAAATCATTAATAATGTTTTTTTTACACATCACAGTAATGATAGTGATGTTTGTAACATTATAAAGCAACTTATTATTATAAAAAAAACATTGTTATAAAGCACTATTATTTATTTATTTATAAACACTTATAATATATGTTCTACAAATAATTTTTAATAAAGTTAAACATTATGAAGTAACATTATATTTTTTTATAAACTATTCAAAGCACCATATAGTTATAATTATCATTATATGCTTATTTTCTGTATATTTATTAATTTATAAATAGCCTACTGTATGTATAATAATATATACATATATATTTTTTTCCTTTCAGTAATGGCACTGAGGAAGTGGAGAGGTTATCTGAGATTAAAATAATAATATACATGTTATATTATATTATTATACCTATTTTAAACAGTTTTTATTGGTTGTTGTGAAAAAGACATTCTTAAAAGATTTCATGAGATTCGAGCCAGATGCAGGAAGGAAGCTCATTAATTTCCCATGAACATTAGTCAAGACATGTAAGGTTTAAAAAGGTTTGATTCTACAACCCTATGAACTCACGTACATCACAACTTACTGTACGTTTGCACTTATGAATAATGCACCACCATTCACATCAGTTACAGTAGCAATTTATATAAATAAATTGCTGAACATTTCTCACAGCTGTTATACCGAACAAGTAAATGTAATCAATCAACCGTACAGACAAGTGTGTGTAGCCAGTGTATGTCAGAAAAAACGAAATTGTGCCTGTTTTCTTTTTGTTCCACTTGATGGATATTTGTGTAAGTGTAACAAGGCCACGCGGGCTGTGTGTCGTGCGTCTCTTTCCTCCGAGTAAGCATGCATGTGCAATCTGCCAACTGCTGTGTTGAAATCTGTCAGTGTCACTGTATAAAATGCTCCAAGTTGCTTTAGCTCGTGTTTCCCAGTAATGTGCTTTAATCAAATTCACCACGTTTTAATTTGGTTCATTTGTCTGTCTGACATATACCTGAATTAAATGGCTACATCGACAAAAGTAATGTGGTTGATTAGGTCACTGATGAGCCATTCGGTCAGTCTGTTTAGCCGCGTATCGATAATTCCTCATTTAGCAGAACTTGATTTATATCCCTCACATTTGGACCAGATAATGGCTTTTAAGGGATAGTTTACCCAAAAAACTCAAAGTTCTGTCAACATTCACAGAAGAAAGAAAGTCTTACAGGTGTGGGATGACATAGGGGGAGTAAATGATGACTAAATACTCATTTTTGGGTGAACTTTGTTGTTTACATATAGCAAGAGGCCAATTTCAAGGTCATTACATCTGTTTGATTAACAGTTTAAATCATCCAGCTGTTCAGTTTTAGAATTAAGTCCGTTACAGTGTCTGATTAATAATAGCTAAAGAAAAATACACTAACGCTGTATCAGCAAAGTAGAATTAAACTTTATAAAAAGTTACAATAAAGACATTTGAGGTATGTATTATGGATTATGAAAAGTTCATGTTTTGGTTTTAGGAGTTCCCAACAATAGGCTGACATATATGCAAGCGCAAAACACTTTGTCTTATAATATGCATTTATTTTTACCTTACTTGCTCAGTGACTCCCAATCGATTTGTTCAACGATTCATTTTCCCAAACCCCTCCTGTAGTGATTCCTCCAATTGGTTTCATTTTCTTTTCATAATTTCTGTAATTTATGTGTAATCATAGACATATATAGACGCCATTTATTAGACCGCTCCAGGCACGTAGACGTGGCCGCCATCTCGGAGCAGTCTATGTGACGTCATTCATCCATGTCTGTAATGCCTGATAAAGCAGCACTGTATTCATAAACACTGCTGCCTGGGAAACCACTATTTTTACCGCTCTAAATGTGCCACCTAGTGGCAAAGAATGAATTTGCATTTTCATTGAGACCAATACGAAAATACAAAAAACAAGTGGGCGGTAATATGCTTGGGATTTGTTTTTAAAATGACTCGTTTCAGTAATTCAGAGTCAGTCCCTTCTTTTAAGATACAATAACTTTATAAACCGTGCACTTTCAGGTTTAAAACTTTGCAGGATGTTTTCATTCACTTAGAGCTCATTCACTCCAAGCCATCTTGGAGCAGTCTATGTGACGTCATTCATCCATGTCTGTAATGCCTGATTAAGCAGCACTGTATTCACAAACACTACTTTGTGTACAGCATTGCCTGGGAAACCGCTATTTTTGCCGCTCTAAATGCGCCGCCTAGTGGCAAAGAATGAATTTGCGTTTTTATTGAGACCAATACGAAAAAACAAGTGGGTGTTAATATGCTTCGGATTCGTTTTAAAAATGACTCGTTTCAGTAATTTAGAGTCAGTCCCTTCTTTTAAGATACAATGACTTTATAAACCGTGCCCTTTTAGGTTTAAAACTTTGCAGGATGTTTTCATTCACTTAGAGCTGTGTTTTAAAAAAATCCATAATCGGATTAGTTATCTTTTTTTTTTTTTTAATTAAAGAAATCTTTTGAATGTTACTGTATATAGTATGAAACATGTCATACAGGGTCGGTGCAGAAATAAAGTTATCTCTGCCACACGAGACCGTCAGATGGGGTGATACCATCAGGCCATGAAGCATGACATACTAGGAGG
Source organism: Enteromius viviparus (assembly GCA_032353835.1). Taxonomy (NCBI): domain Eukaryota; kingdom Metazoa; phylum Chordata; class Actinopteri; order Cypriniformes; family Cyprinidae; genus Enteromius; species Enteromius viviparus. Next base: position 2,936,896 of record JAUCNO010000710.1, on the reverse strand, counting down.
GATTACGGAGGATTACATGGTGTCTGGCTCATGAGACACGGTAAATTTGGTCAGCATGTTAAAAGTGGCATCTCCGCAGCACTCGCCTCCAGGCGGCCGGACAGCTAAAGCCATTCAAAGACCTGAATCCCTTTAAAAACAGTGCTGAGTTTGATGGATAACCCCACGTGGTGATGCGGATGTTGTTTAAGGATCGCTGCTTTGATATTACTGGATCTGAGACCCAGAGCGTGAAGGAAGATTGGGCGAGTTATAAATGGAAGATGATAAATGAAAGCTGAAATTAACCTCGGTTTTATGTCTGAGGTTTTTATATCCATATTGGTGGCTTAAAACAAGATTTGAAATCCAATAATGTAACTTTAAGGCCAGTGTTTATAGCATAAATTGCCTATTGACCTTTCATTTCAGGGATTATGTTAGATGCTCTGCAAAAATAAAGGCCAAAAAGGCACACAAGTTAGGGGTCATAAATCCCCACACGTTCTCCATTTGTTGAGAAAAGGAGATTTTTTTTTTTTCTACTGTGGCCACCATCTGTTGGATGTGATTTGAGAGTAGTGGCTCTTAGGACAGCAGCTGGACAACCCGGTGACTCCCAGACCCAAAACATACATGCAACTCTAATGGCCTTTAACATTTAATACAAGAATAGTCCTAAATGGTTTGCTGTGTTAATGCTGACTGACAACAGAACCAGTCTGACATCTGGATTGTGAAGTATTATTGCAATGTTGCCACATGGATGAAACTGATCCTTTTACAACACCACACCTTTTCCTCTTTGTGTGCACAACAGCTGAATTCCATGTGTAAAAATGTCACATCTATTTAAGTTGTATTACATCACAAAATACTAAAAAAAAAATTGAATGGAGTCAGTCTCTGAGGTTTTCACATTTTAATAAATGATTTATAAAGACTAGCATTTTTTTGTCATGTGTTCCAATGAATCATTCAGAATTTTTTTTAATGAAAAAGTATTTTTAATATCAATAAAATGTTAAACCTTAGGCAATTTCAGTAATAGCTGATTTTTAATTTCTTATTATTTTGTTATAGTTTATCAAGGTTAATTTATTGACAACAAAATTGCCTATTTATCATTTCTGTGTTATGAACGTTGCCAGAAAAATCATTTTAAAGTTAAATCTCTCAGTTGTAATTTTAACAAAACTTTAAAAAAAAAAAAGAAAAAGAAAATTACTTTGGTAGAAGTTGAAGTCACCATATACCAAATGTATGTGATATTTATTGTACTTACAAAAAGTATTTTTTAAATCCTAAATGTGCTGAATTATTGAAAGTAAAGGTACAAGTAGCCTAAATGCAAAATAGTAAATACGCATACATACATGAAAATGTACAGAGTAGCAAGACTGTGCTTACTCTTTCTTCTATTTTTTTATTTTTGGGTAAAAATAAGAAGAACTTCATCCGGTCTTTTATTCCAACATAAGAAAACATTTCCGGAATCGGCATCTGAAATAGCATTTATATGTATTTAGATGTATGTTTTTGTATCTTAGATGGGACATGGATGCATTTAATCTGCAGTTACAGATGCATAAATAGACCTGATGTTTTGTTTGCAACATAAAACATTGATCACTGATTGTCGTAAATTGTCGTAATTTTAAATTAAAACCGTAAGTAGGTGACGTGACTGTTAATGACTGATTGAGATTCATTCAGATACACAGAATTTGACTGGGTTAATGATTGAATAACTGAATCATCTATTCAGTGCAAAAAGCTGATTCGTTAAATAAGGCTTAACACAATTGCTCAAAACATAATATTTTCGTTGGCAAAATTGAACACAAACAATATTACGTATAAAATTTTAAGTCACTTATTGCTTTACTATTGTTCATGCTAATGTAGAAAAACAGTACTCTTTGTGTGATGTAGATAGAAGGTAACTATATTTAATTCTATAAATATAAAAAGCATAAAGAAGCATTTTGCCATCTACAACTTAGAATGCCTGGAATTTTGTGTTTTAATAGACTTATAAATAAACGTCAGATCCCTGATTCTTCAAGCCCGCTTTCCTGCTGTCTGTGTTCTCCTATCGAACATGCTTCGGGGAAATGTACTGTATCTTAGCAAAAGTATACATTTTAATTAGGAAATGTAGTGGAGTAAAAATAAAAGTTGACTCAAATATAAAAACTCAAGTGTTATATTTTTTTAGTGTTTATTACAATGCACCACTGAATTATTCGGGTGCATGTAGTTGATGTTTAATGCTTTAACTATTGTTTTGACTTCTTTCTGAGGCACTGACTGTAATTAAGCCTTAATTCCGCCTTGAACTGCCACCGTCCCCTGCTGTAATTGACACCCATTTGTTTTTCCTTCCACCCAGGCAGTAGGTGACTGAGATGGGCGTTCATCTAGGCTGTCTCAGCGACACACTGTGGCTGCCTTTGCTGCTGCTGCTGCTGTCTGTCCTCTGCGCCCCCCGCTGCCATTGCCGCCCGTTCGGGATGGTTGAGCCCACCGTGAACGTGGCGGTGGTGTTCAGCGGCTCCGCCTACCAGACGGAGATCAAGGGGCGCCTGAGCCGGGAGAACTTCCTGGACCTGCCGCTGGAGGTGAACCCCATCACTGTGCTGGTGAACAACACCAACCCGCGCACCCTACTGATGCGCATCTGTGACACGCTGGCTGCTAACAGGGTGCACGGGGTGGTCTTTGAAGATAACATTGGGTCAGAGGCTGTGGCGCAGATCCTAGACTTCATCTCAACACAGACGGCCGTGCCCATAGTGGGCATCAGCGGGGGATCAGCCGTCGTCCTGCCTCACAAGGTCAGAGTCCAGCACCGTGCCAGTTTCTGAAGTTGGATAGTTCAGCTCTGATTTCTTGGTGTTCATGCTGAGATAAGACTCCCTTCGAGTCCGTTCACGGTTCGCATCAAAGATTCGAAAGGCATAATGTATGCTCAGCAGCACAAATACACCCTGACAGGGTCATTTAAACCTTGACGTCAAATTCAGAGTTCCTGAATAACCCTAAAGGGGGGTGTTTTTGGCTGACTCTACATTATCTGGCTAATTACATGGTTACCTACCAAGTAAATTAATAAATAAATTCCCGTAAAAGACTGATTTGAGATTAAATTACATCACTCGAAAAGAAATGGAGCACTACAAAAAAACATGAAACTAGCAAAGCTACAGTATGTGTAGGGAAAGCAGTCTGATATACAGTTTAATTGTGATTAGACAAAATATGACCAATCAAAATCAAGCATTCATATCAGTTTTCATTATGGAGTCTTCTTACAAAAGGACGTAAAAATTTTTCATGTTTATTACTTGATGCATTCCTACAGCTCAAAACAGAAGCGCATAGTACTTGCAGCAATGTCATGGGTTCTATTCCCATGCCTTTGGAATGCAACTACTAAAATGCATACCTTAAATACTATGTAAGTCATTGAAATGTTTGTGAAATGCAAACTTTCATGTATTTCTGTTTCTGAAACTGTGCTTGTGTCATCAACATGCTGTAAGTAGCATTCCTAGCTCGAGCAGAACAGCAAGGCTTAAGGTTATGGGTTCAATTCCCAATAAATGATTGCTTTTAAACATCTAACATCATGAATACAGTGTAAATAGCATAAACGTCCTTTTCTTTAATTGCATGGTTCTAACAGCGGCAAGGACATGGGTTAAATTCCCATGGAAGCATGCACTTTTAAAATAAACATCTTATGTAACTAAAAACCATTTGTAAAATACACAAATGTACTTTTGGGTCTGAAACAGCTGTATGTTTGTGTCACCAATGGGTGGTATTCCTCTTGGTCAGACAGAAGTGCATGGTGCTCATATTGCCAAGGTCATGGGTTTGAATGTTTAAAAGTTATGTAATGGTACTACTCTGAATACTAGTGGTTATTATTTTGTAGTGATCGACCGATATTGATTTTTTACTACCGATACCGATACCAATTATTTGCTTTTTTATGCGCCCGATAACCGATATTCATAACCGATATTTTTTTACTATTATACTTGACACAATGATTATAACACAATGATTATAACACAACTGAACTGAACAAACTGTTTTATTTATAACAATCACTCCCTCCTTGCAT
>JAUCNO010000710.1:2897868-2932679 GCA_032353835.1 Enteromius viviparus | reverse complement strand
ATTTGTGCATTAATAGCTGTTGTGTTAAATAAAGTTTACTAAATATAGCAAAGCAAGTAAGTACTTTACCTGTGCACACAGTTGTAGTTTCCCCTCAGACGCCGTGCTGCAATAGCGATCATGCGCGTAATTCTCAAAACGTCCACAAGATGGCGGCATTTATCGGGGAACCCGATATTACAAAACCGATAACCGATTATGGTAAAATGCTCAAATATCGGGGAAAATATCGGGAAATCGATATATCGGTCGATCTCTATTATTTTGTTATTAAAACATTGTTGCACACCTGATAAAAAAACAACCTTTTTTGCCAGCCAAACAAACCAATCTCTTAATGTCAAACAGATTTGGATCCACACCAAAAGCTCTAGCGTGAAAACTGTATTAACTGGAGAAGCTGGTTGATTTAATTGGCCATTATGATTTTTCCTATTCCATAAAAGGCTATTTAAGTGGGTCTTTGTTAATACAATTCTCGAAGGCTGTATGACGACTCCCTGATGAAAAGTAATGAAAAAGTCAAATTAGGCAAAGGCAGCAGTCTCTCAATGTTGAAATATCTTGGGATCCAGCATTGAGTCCAGTTTTCATTTCCAGAAACCCTTGTATTTAGCTCAGCACTGGGGAAATAGTGACTAATTAGAGAATCATCATTCATCATGTTATCATTATTTACAAGCTCTATTGATTTTCCCAGTCTGAATATAGTGCCATTGAGTTGGTTCCAAAGTTCAGTAAACGTCATTAATGTTAATTTGCTTCATCGTTTGTGCGTGATGCTTAGTGGTGGATAATTACGAAAATTGACAGTACCAAAATGATAGACAAATTTTAGACTAGATAGATTGGAAATGTCGATGTCAGTCATCTTTTATAATTGTGACATGTTCACATAATAGAAAGATTGTTGTCCACATGTACTAAGAAAGCTTTATTTTTACGCACAGCTTTACGGTATTATAACCTTAATATAATTTTCTAGCAGAAAGTCTAAAATAGGCGGTATTACCTGTGTTATTTATAAAGAGCCTGGAAATGGATGAATCATTTCAGAACTATTGTACATGAACAGTTTTACGTCACTGTGTTGTTTAGCCACTGAAGCGAAACGGAGATCAGCTGACCTTTGCTTCAATTCCAAATGGAGCTGCGAGGGACAATAGATGATTCCTGTCTGTTTTATTGCTTCTATGCAAATCACCATGAACAATGAAATACAGTCCATTTCCGAAAATAAATATAGAAATATGTTTATGTAGGCCACAATATGAAGCCATAAAATGGACTGCTGACGTCTAGAGAGCTGAAACAGTTGCTTTGTTATTCTGTAGCAGTATTTCAGCATCTGACTGTTTTTATATTCATGTATTTACAGTCGCTGCTGTAGAGCAGAATACTCCTTTTTCTAAGGCTAAATCCATATATCTGCATGGCTATAAAATCTTTATTGCTAAGAGGCTGCAGCATGGCTAGTGAGAATAATGCAGGCTCAACTTTTAATAAATCTGTTTTTGCTTTTTAACCAGACTAACAATGTTTTACCTGTTACATATGTTCTTTATGATAGATTTAATATTGTTTAGAGATTTTTCTATAATGTTGATTTTGACACTGATGTGCTTATTGACTTTAGTTTCGTAGACTGTGACTCCGTCATATAAATCTTTAGTAATGCCTATGTAAAAACATGGAAAATACATGAAAAATACGACCGATTAGGTGATGTAATGCAGTGGATCCTCTGCAGTGAGTGGGTGCCGTCAGAATAAGAGTTCAGACTGTTATTTCATAGCTCTTTTAGGTTTTAGGCTGTCACTAGCACAGCTGTACCCAGTGGACTGTTGACAGACATCTCAGGTTCTGACTGATGAATGCCAGATGGCCACCCTGCTGCCCATCTTTCTTGCATATACAGTAACACATGCAGATAACTGTCTTAGTCTGAGAAGTACACCTGAAGAATGGTGTCCTATGACTGTGTTTTAGTGCCATGCTAAAAATAAATAAAAAAATCCTAATGTTTCGAGAATAATCTCTTATAGGCTTGTCAGTTTGTTTGTATCTGCTTCTATCTGCCATGGGTGGTACAAAGTCAGTTTGATCCTCCAATGTCTTACAACATTAAGCCATGTTAATGTTTTTTAAATGTTTTTCTGAAGGGAGGAAGTTCCTGTTGGGTTAGTGTTGTTGTTTTGGCCGTTGGTAATGTTTTTAAGACAAGGTAAATGTGAGATATATCAGAGATGTTTAAGTACATCAAGTTGCGTTTAGCATAATGTCCACTTTGACGTTACTTTTAACTTTATTCTCAAAAAAATATGATTTGAATCTCATAATAGCATTTCATTTAGTCATGCAACTTTTACATAATTCTCAAAATATTTCAATATTTCATGACTTTATTCTAAAATTTAAGAATTATTATTTTCACAGAAGAATACAACATTTGGTTATTCTCAAACTGTTATTTTTGTTTAAATTTTATTTGACACTGTAAGGGCCAGTTCTAACAGCTTGCACCAATGCAAAAGTCTTTTGGCATTAAAATAGTCCTGTTATTTTTTTTACTAAAGATGTGCTGTGAGCTGTGCAGTTATTTGCATTTTTAGGTGTTTCCCTTTCAGACTGTATGGGATATGGGAGGAGATTATTAAAATGAATCACTCAATGCTTTTACTAACGTTTGTGCTCATTAACTTACTGCCATTGCGCCATTATTTAATGCCCCAAAAAAGCATATTTTAAACTATTTTTGTGCTTTAAGTTGCTGTTGCTAGGAGGAAGCACTGCAGAAAACAGAGAGCGCATGCTAGAATAAAAAACATTTTTCCACATGTATTAATTTATTTTAAATGCCAGAGGAACACATTATTGTTTTCTGGCCTCTGGTTCTCTTTAACCTAACCTACTGTTGCTTCTTTCTTTATTTTATTTTTTTATTTGCCACTATGCTTATTTGTGCTGTGCTTGGTATATTGCATCGGACAATATGTAAATGAGATGTTTAATTTTATTCAGTGTTCTTTAATTTACGATACTAAATTACCTACACCTATCACGATTGGTTAGCATCTTCTTGAAAGTCACTACTTCAGATGTATCAGAAGCATACAGTGTACATAATCTTTCCTTTTTTTTTTTTTTTTTTACAGAAGTTTGGGCCACATTTAATAGTATGTAATGTATAAGTGACAGATTGTCCACTAACACATAGTTCCAAAACAAAATAATCACATTTAAATCCATAAAACTCAGACTCTAATCAAACAAACCCAATGGCTAGACTGAAAGCACTCAAAACTGCAGGACAAGGTCACAATGACTTTAAGACACATTTCCTTTAATCAGTGGCTGATTAACAGAAATGAGCTGGCGTATGTAACCATAGTAATCTAAAATACTGCTGTGATAGTGTGGCCAGCTTAAGTACAGATAGATGCAAATGTACCACTTTCCCTAAGGCTTAAAAAAAAAACAAGACTCTGGTATTGATTAACTGATAGGCATCATTCCAGGCAAGTCAGATGAGTTCTTTCACCTTCATCTATTTCCTGTTTATTAGACATCTACTCCAGGAATAAGACATGAAAGGATGTTAATCTGGAAACCAACCTTTCTCTGAGAGTTATGTGTGACACTCTTAAAAATAAAGGCCTGTTCACACCAGATACAGGATAACTATAAAGATAGCGAAACAGATATATTGCTAAAAATCACTCTTAATATAAAAAAACAAAACAAATAGAGAGTCCACACCATTATTGTAATGATAAAGGCACAGAGAAATGATGTAGTTGGAACTTTCAGCATGATTTTTTCCAGCTGATGAACGATACAAACGCTGACATCCAATCAGAATCTATCCTGCTTTAACTAGCTCAAGAATTTAAAGCAACAGATGCCAATAAATATAGAATATAGCATATAAATATACAATATACAGATGGTGTCTGTGTTTACATATTGTTAACTTTATAGTTAACGTCACCTTTATAGTTAAATTACGTTTTTCACCATTTAAGTATCATAACGCATATGGGCTTTCCCGCCAAATGTAATAAAAATAAAAATATCTTAATTTGTGTTCTGAGGTTTGAAATAACACTAGGGTGAGTAATTAATGACAGAATTTCCATTTTGGGGTGAATTAACCCTTTAAAGGTTGCAAATGGAAGTTTTCACAGTGATGCCACAGAAGAACTATTTTTGGTTCCCCAAAGAACCTTCCCGAGTTCTTGTGAAGAACATTTTAGATATCCAACCGTTTCACTATAAGAATCTTTTGTAAAACGGAGATTCAAGGTTAATGCTGAATAAAAAACATTATTTTTAAGAGTGCACATGACAGCTGCTGCATGTAAAATTATTTTCTTACTGAGCCAAACGTGGTCAAATGGCTATTTTGGTCATCTGTTAAATTGAAAAACAAAGGCAAACATCTTTAGACATTCATGGCCATGCCTTTGTTCCTACACAACAACCAGAATACAATTTAGTCAACAAAAATTCATTTATTTGGGCTGTGTTGTTCTTGCAAGCCGCGTACAGAATCTAATCTAGTACGAAGCGAGCGTTCATACGTCAAGCGCAGGACCGGGAATGAAATCATTGCATGTTTCCTCTCAGCAGTCAATCATGGATCAATGTGGTGCTCGTGCTGCTTTCAGACACTGGGAGATCTGGCAGACGCCGCTAACGCTTTTCAGGCATAAGGAAATAGAACGGCAAATGAACACCTCCTTTGCCAATATACCTTTATGATTTCTTCATAAGTTGTATTGGTTCACTAGGTTTCACTGATATTTGCTTTGCCTAGAAGCTCCTTGGAGACGCCGAGCGAGAGATTTGCTTTATCTGAGTTGAACACAGTGGACTCTCTATCTATCACACACATGGAGAGACACACAGACAGAAGTTTCCTTTGGAGATTAAAATGTACATAAGCGGCTAAGCTATTTATATTCCACTGGGCCAGGACACCTATCGTTGAGTAATGAGCAGAGATATCGAGAGAAAAACAAAGAGAAAGGGTGAAAAATGAGCGGGTGTGTGTTAAAACATTAACTGCATATGGGCACACAAAATATGGAATTTTTAGAAATTAAAATAGTCTGATTTGTCTACTAGTGGATACTCTGCTTTCATAAGTAGAGTATTTTTGAAGCAATAGCCAACAATACATTGCATGAGTCAAGATTATCGATTTTTCTTTTTTATGCCAAAAATCATTCAGATATTAAGTCAAGATCATGTTCCATGAAGATATTTTGTAAATGTTCTACCGTTAATATATCAAAACTTACATACATGAACAAGAACTTCATTTCCACAACATTGATGATTTTCTCAATATTCTGATGATGTATAAATCTCAATTTCATACTTGTTTTGTGACATGTTCTCATTTTCTTATGCATTAGTTAACATTAACTATGAGCAATATAATGTTTAAGCATTTACTAACCTTACAAATGTTCATCATTTGTTCACAGTAAACTGTCAATGTTACCTGTGTATCTATTAGTACATGAAGAAATTACCCTTAAATAAGATGTGCTGTAAGCAGTTCATCTTATCAAAATTATTAAATGAAGGAATATATTTTCTTTCCTAACAAGGCTAATATATTTATCCTAAATATGCACAAAGAAATAATATTAAACTAATAAATAATATAATAAATAATAATTAAATAGTAATAATATTATTTGATAATTAAATACATTTGACAAAATTGATTGATTTAATTAATTATACACATTAGTTTTGTAGTAATTTTGTTTTGTGTTTTTTATTTTTCTTATATGTGTTTTCCACACATATCTAATTTTTCATCTCTCTTTACTGCCTTTGCAGGAATCTTAGTAAAATTAAGTTTTTAGATTTTATATTTATAGTTTTTATATTTCTTTATTTATTTTCATAGTTTAACATTGAATATCTAGGACATGGGTAAAATAAATAAAAAATAGCAAATAATTTTTAAAATTTTCAAAATTCTAAATTTCAGAATTTTAATACATTTTCAAAAAGAAATTTGGAAAATTTATAAACAACATGAAACAACACTTGACCAAACATCATGGTATTATACCTTCAATAATCAGGCAACTTAATGCAAACAATTATTAAAATGAAGTTTTCTTTATTTCTATGGATTTTCATAGTTATACATTGAATGTCTAGGTCTAGGACAAGAGTAAAGTAATAAAAAAGGGGATAGAAGAAAGAAAAATAGCAAAGATAAATAAAGGCACAGGGAAAAAGAAGATATAAATACAGTATATAAATAGTTTAAATAATAAAACGTTTTTCGTCTCATAGCAATGTTTAAAACATCAGGAATTTCATTTTCTTGAATGTCTCTAAAAAAAAGCATGGCTCTAGAAAGTTCACTATTATGAGTTTTATGTGGCTGTTCGATGTCTCTTTAGTATTCCACTCTGTAGTTATGGCTTATGTACCTCCTTCCGCGTAAGTCTATTTTTTGCCCCTTTTGTAATCCAACAGATGGAAATTGTAAGTCTTAGAAACACAACAGCGTATCTCGTCTAAACAATCCACTTGATGTCTGTGCCGCAAAAAAATGACAAGTCACCTCCTCAGCGTGTAGAATTAGTATTCATCCTGTAGAAACAGATGCTGGCATGTTTACAGATAATGTGGAAGACAGCTGCTGCAGTGTGTTGGGTATGACATGCACAAACTATGTCAACGCATTAATATGTTGCAGGATCTGTTGGTGAATTGATCAGTGTTTCTCTGTAATCTTTGAGGGTGGTAATCCTTTCCAAAGCTTTGAGTTTAGATACGACTCGTGATGTCAGCAAAAAGGGGCGGAGACTGTATTTTCATAAAAATGCATGCTCACACTCAAAGGCAATTACGCTGCATATGGGTGAGAGCAGAGAGACAGAAAGATTCCTTTTAAGATGACATAAGCTTGACATAATCTCCACTGGCAATGCATTATTGTTATTATGCAATACAGTCTGTTCTCCATTGGGAGGCGTTTCACAGAGACTTGCCATTTTCTCATTTGGTAAATAGTCTTTTGGTGAAGAGTAAATGGCCTTTTATGGTTTTTTTTTTACATAAAATGATTTGTGTACACCTGTTACAGCATGCAGAGCAGGGATCAGCTGCAAAAATATTGTAAAAACAGCAGTATTAGGAATTATTACAAAATGTAAAATTGCAATTTTTTTTTCAAATAATGTATTCTTATGATGCAGAGCCTAATTTTCAGCATCATAACTCCAGTCTTTAGTGTCATGATCTTACAGATATCAGTCTTATATGCAGATTTGCATTTATTATGTTTAAAAAAAATAATATTATTTATTATGTTTTAACAAAAAATATTTTTCCAAATTGTTCTCACACAGCTGGTTCCTGTCATTCAATCAATAATCACCCAACTTAATGCAAACAAGATACAAATCATTTATTCCATATTAAATACATTTTGTAGTATAAAAATCAATTGTCAGAATCAATAACAATAACACAATCTACTGACAGCTTTTGATGTGTTGCACACAGTAGTCATTCTGTCAGCTTTCTTCTCTTCTTTGAAACGAGATGCTGCTGATAGGAAGCTTGATTAAGGTGCTTTAAAAGTCTTAAGAGCGATATTAAAGGTGAACTCTTTAAAACTGAAGGACGCTGTGGTTTAACACAGATTCTTATATCATAAATAATGAGGCAGGGACCTCAATATTTTGTAACGGGACCAGATTATAAATACCTAACCCATTATATTGCTCTAACTGTTCTTGGTGTCACACCTTGTACTTTTTTAAATGCAATGGTCGTTCAAACATTGTGATTTTTAGAGCAGTTAAAGGGGTCAGCGAACAGGTGGAATAAACGGGAACGTCTCGCGTTCCCAGCCTAATGAACAGGCTTACCCTACTTTCCCAATGCTTTCGTCTGAAGGACATCACTGTGTAACGCTCAAAGCCTCTCTCAGGAAGCAGTTCAACATGAAATCCTCCTCTGCTTGCAGTTGGCCTTCATCTACAAGATGAGAACTCGGTCAAGTGTAGATTCGGTCCCTGCATACTCTTTGTAAAATGATAAATGTTGTTTATGCACACTAAATGCACACTGACTAGAACCAAGGCGGTCAGATCTTTGACTGTAGATGTTTCTTAGATGATAGAATCAATTTTATCTTTGGACTGCAATATTTAGCTGCATTTATGTTCCTCAAATGCTTGTTATTATACCTACATTTTTAAGCATGGATGATTAAATATACACAACTGCAAAGTCAAATACTATTGAAGAATGTGATTTTATGACTTTTTAATTGCCATATAAAGATTTTATTATAACCTCATTTGCAGGGTGTGCTTTATTTGTGCCTCATTAAGCACAATTAAAGAACATTTATAAAACAAATAGTTATGGCGCTATAATTCATTTGGATGACCTGTATTCACAGTTTTGTTTTGAATAGATCATGTTTTTATTTAGATGATGGCGATGATTATTATTATCATTAAATTAATATAAAATTATAGTTAATAGTAGTTAATAGTTAATATTTAGTAGTTAGCATGCTTTAGTAATATCTAATAGTTATTCTATTTACATATTTAATTTAAGTTAAACAGTATATATATAAATATATAAATATATATATAATTAAGAATGATTATTATATTTATAAAATGGTGTTTTGAACAATAAATATGTAAAACACTTATGCCTAAATATTATTTAGATTCTATATTAATGCATCTAGTTATACTGTTTATTTAGTTGATGATGATGTTATTTATATTACACATTATAGTAGTATAAAATGTAATGTTTGAATATTTCATAAATTATAATAATGTATTATAAAGTAATAATAGTTAACATTAAACATATACAGACGTACATCAGTATATAGCTTTATAGCACAAAAAGTAATATGCTATAATGCAATAATATTTCAAAGGAAAGTTTTGGGTTTTAACAGCCAGAACTGACATGGAGCTCTCACTTTGCTGTCTTCCTCTCAGGGCGACGGCTCTACCTTCCTTCAGCTGGGCTCCTCCATCGAGCAGCAGATCAATGGGATGTTCAAGATGATGGAGGAGTACAACTGGGACAGTTTTGTGGTGGTGACCAGCATGTACCCGGGCTACGACACCTATGTGGACTTCATCCGCTCCTTCATCGACACGTCTTACTTCCTCTGGGAACTGCAGGACATCTTGACGTTTGACATGTCGGCCGACGGCATGAATGACCTCCGAGCACGTCGTTTGCTCCAGCAGATTGACGCTCAGGTGCTACTGGTGTACTGCTCGCACGACGAGGCACAGTACCTCTTCAGCATGGCCAGGGAAGTGGGTTTGGTGGGTCCGGGGTATATCTGGTTCATCCCCAGCCTTGCAGTGGGAAACCCCAATATGCCTCCTCCAGACAGCTTCCCCATCGGCCTGATCAGCATTATCACCGATCGCTGGAAGATGAGCTTGAGAAACAGGGTCAGGGATGGGGTGGCCATCGTGGTGAAGGCAGTGGAGAGCTTCCGCAAGCAGAGAGGGTTCATTCCTGACGGACACATGGACTGTCAGAGTCCGGAGCGGCCGTCCACCAATGACACTCTCTACAGGTGCGTGCTCACAGTTGTTCTTTTGAGGCCACTAGCAGTAGAGATATTACTAACGAGATAGAACACCCAAACATGCAAATTACATCATCATGAACTGTTTCAAACCATGACTGTGAAATGTGAAAGAAGATATTCTGAAGAATCTTGGTAACCAGATTTTGGTGTAATTTTTTGTAAATACATTGTTTTACATGGTGTGTATATATATATATATATATATATATATATATATAAATTTAAAACAATGTATTTATATTTTTAACCAATGTGTGTGTTTATATTTTAATTATAAATAAAAGAAGTACAAAAAAGAATGTAATAATAACAATAACAATATAAAATTATTTAAGTATAAATAAGGATTAATTAACAAAAAAAATTTAATCAAAATTATTATTTAACAATAATATTAAATTGTATGGTGGATACAGTATATATATATATATATATATATATTTGGAAGTAATAATTAACATATTAAAAATTTACAAACTTGCAAGTTTACATTATTTTAAATTATTATTATTATGTAAGTGCTTTTAAAGATTCTTATGTTTGCTTTGGAAGATGGCTGAGGAAATGTAAATGTAAGATATATTGTGCATCCCTTTTAAAAACAACTAGGGACAACTTTTTTGGAATCAGAAATACATTCAAAAAAATTATTCATTGGATGAACTCAATTTAATTGAAGGCAGGATTTCAATAAATATGTGTAGCCTCAACTCATAAAAATAAATTAATGTGATTAAATTTAATTGAGTTGGGTTTAACTCAATTTGTTCAAATAAAGTTTTAATGAAAATGATTTTAATGAAAATCACAAGCATTTTATGCTTTTTGAACTCAAAGTAAAACATTTAACTGAAAAATAAATGAATAGGGAGACATCATTCTACACTCAAAATAAAAAGATATGTTTGATTTACTTATCTTTAGGCATTAGCTAACTTGATATGCAAAATATAAGATGGTTTGGATACATGCACGGCATACCCAAAGTATTTTTATTATTATTATTATTAAAATAACTTTGTTTTAGCAGGTGCTAAGCACATAGCAGAAGGTATTTTAAATGCAAATATAAAATAGCATTAAACAACTACAAGTCTCCCAGTTTAATTATCTAATTAACATGCCTAAAATAACATTTTATTTTAAGATTTACTATCCTTATCATCCCCTGGGCAATGCATGATGGGAAGAGGAAATCCACTTCCTACTTACATAATTAAAATAATTTGTGTTCTTTTAAAATTAAAATATTGAGTTGAAACTAAACAAAACTGTTTCAACACAGTGCAGTTGTTTAAATAGGGAACCAAACATAATTGTGTTAAATGAAAATATTTTTATAAATAAATATTAATTTTATATTAAATTAATTATTTAATTTTAAATATTGGTAAATCATTTTTTGAGTGTAGGTAACATGAATTAAATAATAATACTTACAGCTCATCAGAAATTAGATTTCAATGGACTTTAATTTGGGATGCACTAATCCTAATACTGCTTAATATATAGTTGGGACACGAAGGAAATTTGGACACAGCCATGGCATGAGAGAGATTTTGGACAACAGATGGAGGATATTAGGGAAATCCACATGTAACAAATGTGCTATGTTATGAAATCTACAATAAGGTTACAAAAAAAAACCCTCTCAAGAACCTTTGGATTTACCTGACCCAACAGGATCATCTAAGCAAAAAGAAGGTGAAGGGATATAAAGTGACAGGAAAGTTTGAACTTCAGCCAGCAGTTTTCTGCAGCAGAGCCAAAAACCAGGGTGCTCACTTTGCTGCACATTGCCCAGTCTGTGCCATCCGGATTTAGATACAGGGATCAGAGCAAAGATATAACGTGTGATGTGCCCTTTCTTGCCAGGGCTGCCCAAAAGAGCAATCTGGTGCCATCTGTGCCAGGGAACACAACAAATCCTATTTCGTCAGAAAGTGTTTTAATCATCCAAAGGGGGCCAGAGTTTGAGCGGCCGAGGCAGAGAGAGGTGCTCTGTGTTTGGTGCAGCCCAAGGTCACTGGGTTATACATCCCGTGGGAGATCTGTAAGTGTGTGTGCGTGCAATGCTGTGAAACACCACAAATGGTTTTATACCATTATCAAAGTAAGAGTTTACACTTTCTCAACTTGTTTACAGTCATTTTTGTTGGTGCCACACATGAAAAAAAAACTGCGAAAATCCTATTTGTTCTAAAAAATTTGGTTGTATTTATCATTTAAAATGTTTAAATAGGCATGTGGTAAAACTAGTTGGGAAGTCAGGTTTAGTAGTGACAAAAACTCTCAAATGTAGGTCTAATACTTCAGCTTCCAAAATGAAGTTATGTTGTAAAGTTGTGTAGTTTTAAATTTACTCCCTGTAAAAACCATCCCATAATCTCTTATTACATGGCCAGTGATAAATAATTGTGGAGAATATTGTGGAGTATTATAAATAGTCCCTGCTGAAAAAACTCAACCTAAGCTGGTTTGCTAGTGTTAGCAGGTCTCCCAGCCTACTCAGGTTGATCTGCTGGCAGGTTTTAGAAAGTTTTTGGACACTTTTCAACAGGTCAGGCTGGGAGATATATTGACCTCTCAGGTAAACCACAGCTTAGCTGTCTTTGTAGGCAGTGAGGCAACTCTCTGCACATTAGCTTCATGCTAATTCCAAATACTATTAAATCAATTGAGAGTTCACAAAAACCCCCCTCCTCGGTTACTGTTTCTATCTCTGACAAATCAAGCCACTCTCAAGCCACACACCATGTTCTCATGCAATGAAAATACATCACAGCTCAAAGAGGAAACTGGCAACACACCGACTGGCCAGACAGAGCAGGTTACTTTTGGTATGAAACAAGGTCTCAGCTTTTCATTTTTTAAGAAATACAAACAATAAAATCATTTTGATTTGTGAAAGATTGCTGTATTGGCACTCTTCCTCTTTACTAATTATACAACAAAATAATTTGTCCAACAAACAAGCCAGACAGGAAAGTAGATTAACTTTGGTGGGCTTAAACTTCAAAAATGGCATGTATTGACATCTTTCTACAGTTTAAATAAAATACTTTCTGATTTTTGTTATGATAATCAATTATGTTTATTTTGTACTTAAAATAAATAGTAAATATGAAAAGACGGTCAGTTCACATGCTACTTGAACCAGGGCAATACAGTGCTCTGACACATTAAAGAACCACAAAACTGCATTTATTGTTTGAATTTCTTATGGAAGAAAAAGGCTTGTTGGACATAGCAACAGTAACTAAGAGGGGGGGGTGTTTTTGCAAAGGGTTAATTGTGACTCGATTCTCCTTCAAAGCACTACTTAAATTGTAGCCGATGTAGAGCACTAGTCTAAATCATTTACTGTATATGTGAGGCTACATAACATACAGCCAAAATCTACCATCTCCCCAAATAGTTCACCCAAAAATGACAGTTACGGCATATTTTACTCACCTCAAAGCCATCCTAGGTGTGTATGACTTTCTTTTTTCAGACAAACACAGTTTTTTTCTCCTCCAAGCTTTGTAATGCTGGAAGCCTCCAGGGGGGTATCCTCTAAAGCAGATTGATGGGTTGTATAACAAAAAATGTTTATAATTTTTGAAATTATAATCTAAATATCTGACTTCTGGCAACGGCCGCATGTGTGTCCCCGAGAGTGCATCTTGGCTGACCTCTGTCTCGACGTAGGTTTGTTTTATGTCGCCGTACTTAGGGATATACTGTATCTGTTTACGGAGCTTCAAAATAATGATCACTATCCACCAGCATTACCAAGCTTGGAAGAGCCAGGTTAATTTTTTTAAAACTCAGACTGTGTTTGTCTGACAGAAGAAAGTTATATGCACCTAGGATAGCTTGGGGGTGAGTAAAATATACTGTAATTTTCATTGTTGGGTGAACTATTCCTTTAAACCAGTCTAAGCTGGAAGGCTGGTTTTATCTGATTTTCCAGCCTGGTCATTGGTGGTTAAGCAGGCTGTATTCTGAAGTGTTTGGCATCTTCAGCTGGCAGGGGTTACGTTTCCCAAAAGCTTTGTTAGCTAACTATGATTGCTAGTTCCATTGAACTCTATTGGTAACAATGGAACTTGCGGCCATAGTTGTTTTAACTGTCTTAAACCAGCACTGTCTATCTTAAACCAACGGCTGGTTGGCTGAACTAGGTTGATTTTAACAGTTGGGTTTTTTTTTTAGCAGAGTATAAGATCTATTATGAGTGGATTCTCTCTCAACGCCCTACAATATTTGAGACATGTTAGCTACTGTAGGTTACTGTATGTGACGGTTAGCATACACTCTTGGAAAGCTGCTGTCTTTGTAGACTGCGAGGCAGCTCTGTAAGTTTTGGGACAAAGCTGAACACGTTAACATTCCCCTAGTAGCATCACTTTTTGACACTATAATCTTGCTTTTGAGGGGATTTATTTTCTCGTTACTCATTCAGTTTTAAGCATAAAGATAAAGATAAAATGATCTCGATCCAGAAGAGCCACCCTCGTGATTGATGAGCCGTTTTTAATTAAGTCTGATTTTAATGCTCTTGCGATTAAGTCATTTTACCTGTTAATGAGATTACAGCAGATTATCAGATTATGCTGGCTTTTTACACAGATGACACTCAAGCGTGCCCATAATACTCAGGGGGCTTTCATCACCTCTGCTGGGACGTTATATATATATGTGTGTGTGTGTGTGTGTGTGTGTGTGTGTGTGTGAGGTGTATAGATGAAACGAGTCTGTCCAATATCCCACCCACAGCGAGACAGAATTATGCTGCATGATGAATCATGTGGCTGCAATTATCTGATTTCTTAATGCTTTGAGCACAAGAGCAAATGTTTTCAATAGAATGAGGAAGTGATGCAATCTTCAGTGTCAAAGTGTATCAGACGTTCAAAGCGCTAATTGAGTTTATTCTGATGATGCATTCCACTTGATCTGAGGTGCTGGTAAACTTGAGCAGCTTGAAACTTCAATTACAATAATAATGCCAGTGCCTATGTGTAAAAGTGGTATGAGGTTTTTGGTTTGCATTATGAAGAGAAATTGCACTTTCCATGTCTCTAATGGAGAGAATTCAGAAGATGTTCTACAGTTTATGACCAAATTTAAAAGACAAATGGTTTAAAGCTGAAATCGTCAATCCAAATTCCCCTGAGACAGAGAAAGCATCATACAAACCACAAAATCTGTCTGGAGAGCAAATCAGGCTTTGCTTATTGGCTCAAATCAAAAGATTGTTCAACCCCTCCAACACAAACATTACAGTTAACTGGCACATAGTGATAGTGGTAGTGATAGTGCTAGTGAGAGGTGCAGTTTAATTTTGAGGGTTGGTTATGGGATGGTTCTGCTCCACGCTGAGGTCTGTCTCTGTGTTTGGAAGCAGCTGGATGTAGAGGGTTCCAGTGAAAATGGGAGGCTAAAGTGGAAGTTGGCATGGTTTTGGCATCTTCCATAGCTGTGGGAATTGAGTCAACAGAAAAGTTTTTTTTAAAGCCCAACAATTATTACTAGAATGTTGTGAAACCCAGAGAGACAAAAGAAAAATAAAAAAAAACGGAAAAATAAACTCTGATAGTCTGAATAGACTGAGCTATGTTACTAGGGTGCAATAAACATAGTCAGTGTTAATATCTAATTCTCTCAGCTAGTTCGTAAAGAGATCCTTGTTACCAAAAAAAGTTACCACTTTATTGCGATAGACTACTTTAGACATTCTGCTAACAGTAAGTAACTTTGCAACTACATATCAGCTAGTAGTCATTAGATTATTAGTAGACTTTCTGCTTAATATCTTAACACTTTATTTTGATGGGTCTACAACATACTACATACTGACTATCAGAGACTTTGCAAGTTTACTGTATATCAACTTATTCTACTAACCTCTAAACCTACCCTTACAGTCTACTCTGAGAGTTAGTAGACACGTAGTTGACATGTAGTTACAAAGTTACTTATAGGAGAATATCTAAAGCAGACTATAAAAAAAACACTCTTTACTTTTCCCTGGCTGGTTTAAGTGCATTACTATGTGGTTGCTAGGATGTTCCAGACTTAGTTTGTTTTATTATTGTGATGTCATGTTTGGTCTCGTTTTTTGCTGCGTTATTATGTCTGAGATGTCCTGCTCCAGCTTTGTTTGAAACAGGAAACAGGAATGTTGTGTACTCACTCAGTATTAACCAGTTATTATTAAAATGAGCTGTTGTATAAAGCTAATATAACATTCACAATCATACACATATGCTAAAATTGAGGAAAACGGCACTATTGCTTGCTTTTAAAACACAAAACCAATATGGGGATATTTTTTGCTTTTGTAGCTTATACCATATTATAGGAGCATTTTAACTGCACACAAATAAACTTTAGCATGTAGTAAATGCTTTTGGACTCTCAGTGAGATAAGTTTGTTAAGTTTTTTTTTTTTTTTTTTTTGCAAAGTTAGTGACATAATTGTTATTGTCAACTTGTATTTCCCTAAACCGTTTACGATATTATTGCACATAAAAATATGAACCCTCCTATTGCTAGGTAGTTCGTGTGGTTTTAACCATGCTGCTGTTTATAGGGTGTTTTAGGTGGTTACCAGTGTGCTACTTAATGACAACCAAAAATAACTACAGTATGAAAGTAAAACCTTTCATTCTTTTTTTTACTCATATCCTTGAGTCATAATTGACATGATATTATATGGAGATTGATGAAAAAACATCTGACTGTTTTCACAGGTATATGCTGAATGTGTCCTGGGAGCACACTGACTTTTCCTTCAACAATGATGGATATCTGGTCAACCCTTCCATGATCATTATCACTCTGGACCGCGGGAGACAGTGGGATAAGGTACGAATGTTTTAAGCTGTGAAAACTATAAAACATTTCATTTTCTTCTGCCATATTCCATACAAAAGGTTGCATCTCCAATGGCATCATGAATTTTAACGCACCACTGCAGGTTTCACTGCCTCCAGGCTAGTTGTGAGTCAAAATGCCATAGATAAATACCACATGCACCTTAGTGTTATTAGTTTGAAACGCATCAACTTTCACTTTTTATGTCCAGAGAATGGAAATTGGAAACGTCCTATTAAACATTTATGTTTTTATCAGTTAGATGACATCGTCTGTGCACTGTCTGCTTTTATGACCAAACCAGATGCATTGCGTTTTTATAGTGGTCACCATGAAAGATTGCACATCTACACTGTTTGGTCCGTCTTCACACATGAGCGATAGCAGGCCATGCAAAATAAATTCAGTTCATTCATGGAAATTGCACGCAAAAAACATTTCAGTGAGTACTTTCATGCAACCCCAACACTGTTTACACGGCCAGTGGGAAAGGTGCCCGAAAAGACTGTTTGTTTTGGTTCAGGGCCTCAAAAAACTGCGTCCAGCAGTCTTTAAGCAATTACTCGCTATTGATATTTTCTTCAGGTTGGACTCGGTTCATATTGGGTGTGGAATCTTGCCCAAAGCTTCCTGGCAGAGGCCACGCTTTTTTTCCCTCCAGGTGGAGTGAAGTTATATCAGGAACTGAAAGTGATGCAATGCTGGTCTGGATCACTACAGAGAGAGAAAGCCATAAAAAATGGAACAAAGCTCCAAATGAGATATCGGCCTGAGATTCTGGTTTGGTGTCAGACTCAAAACAGTCATCGGTTTGTGCTGAACACTGTAATCAGATGCAGACCATATTTTATATCCCTTAATACCTAAATCTAAAAACTACTTTACTGTTAATAAGCAGCAAATTATTAGTTTATTGAGGCAAGCTTTGGAAAATTTGTCTAAAGTGTGACCATCTTTTTTTATCAAATGCAAAAGGAAAAATGTTGAGGTCTGTGCCATTTGTCTCATTTCTACTGGAAACTGATGCTTAAAGCTTCAAGCAAGATAATAATCCATCATGAAGTATCGTATAACAGTAGTTTGATCTACAGTATGTGTGCTACTTTTATATGTAGTTTATGGTAGCTTTGTGTGAGAAACAAACACAAAATAGAAATGATGGCTTAGATAGCTATCCTCTGGCTTTAGGAGACATTAGAAGTAGTGTGGACAACTTTTCAGTTAGGTTTTTTCATCCTTTTGTACGCATTAAAATTCTAGTTCCTATTGCAAGTTTATGGCCACGAGTCTTTCTCCTTTTGTGTCCCACGGGAGAAAGAAAATCATACGGGTTCAGAACGACACGAAGGTGAGCAAATGATGACAGAGTTTAAATTTTTTCTATGAACTCTTCCTTTAACAGATACTTCTCCCTTTGTGTTGCAGTCACTCTGGCTTCGTTATCACTATCTTTGAGCCTGATAAACAAAGAGTGAGATTTTTTTCTTTCTTCAAAGAATAAGGCCTCTTTTATCGTGCTCAATTATTCTCAAGGAGTCTTGGTGCTTGATGACAGCAACTTCTTTTGATGAAATAGATGTTCTCTCTGTGTTGTGCATGTGACTCTCTCAGCTCTCGTTGACGATCTGTCTCTGATGGTAAAGTCCATTGTCCCTTGCCTCAGGTGGGAGATATACAGCTCTTATCTATGGCTGTTTTGCACATCTATTTCAGCGCCGGGCTGAAAGAGTGCTTTTCCATTCCAGGCCTCTTTGCTTTGCTGATGTAATTTACTGTGCAGGTAATTTATTTGGCAGCAGATTGTACTTTTCAAACACAGTGAGCCTGAAGGCTGGTGATAACTCTTTCCTTATGACTTGGCTAGTGTCATCTTCCAATGACACCTTTTCGTCAGACGCTGCCTGGGTGCCCTGAGGTGCGAGAGGAGAACATTGAGGAGACACCAGAGGTTGGCCTTGCTTCTTAGTCTGTGCTGTGATCTGGAGTAAAGCTGCAAAGGCCTTCTCCACCGTGTCTGCAAAAGAATTACTGCATGATAGAATAAAATTGGTGGTTGAACTGAGAATATGCAAATGGGATATTATAAGATAAACAGATTATTCTGATCTAAATAAATTGATGTCCACTGACTAATGCACATCCAGTTTGGGTTTTTGTGTAATTCTGAAAAATATTAAGATTTTTGGAAAATATTATGATCATCAATAATATGATTTAACCGTATAAACTATGATTATATGATAACTAACACTGAATTATCTAAATTATTGCTATGATAACTAGCAGTAAAAATTGCTTTACAAGCACTATAGCAACTGTCACTTTCATAAACAGTACTAGCAGTGTAAGCAACCAGTTACTAGAAATAACTAGCCTTACTGACAGCCATAACTGACAGTACTATGATCACTAGCATTATAGACAACTTTATGATTACTAAAAGCATGATCATCAGCAATATGATAACTGACATTATCATAACAAGCTTTGTGATAATCATAACTGTACCAACTTTATGATTACCAAAAGTATGATAATCACTGATATTATAATTGACATTATCATAACTACAGTAGCACTGATAATCAAAACAACTTCATAATAACTAGCACTGTGATAATTGACAATGATCATAATCAGTACTATGATAGCATCTTAAATAACTTTATGATTAGCACTATGATAAACGACATCATCATAACTAGTTAATCAAAAAATATGATAACAAACAGCATAAATTACATTATGATAACTAGCACTATGAAAACCATTATAAGAGAACTGTTACACTATTTTAACTAGTACTGTGATATTCAAGACTATTATAACTAGCAGTCTAAACAACTTTATTACTAGTACAACGATAACCAGCACAATGACAACTGGCAGTATCATTACTAGCATTGTAATAAATAGGCCTATTATAAAAGGTTTAAATGCCTTTATGATTTCTATGATAACTTACACTATCATATTTAGTAGTATTATAATCAGCATTATGATACATAGCATAAATAAAATCATAACTACTGTAGGACACTATGATACTTAGCATTAAAGACCACTAGTTATAATGATAACTATCCCTAATATAAATAATCAGTACTGATAACTTGCCGTATATACAACATGATTACTAGCACTATGATAATTATCCTAACTATATCATCACTATATGATAACTTGGAAGTATAAAAAATTTTATGGTTACTAGCACTATAACTAGCACAAGATAACTGCTACACAGTATTATGATATTCAAGACGTAAATCATAACTAGCAGTATATACTGCATTATCGTTAGCATCAATTATCATAGCTAGTACTATTATGATGTAGCAGTACAAGCAACTTCATAGTTATTAGCACCATGATTACCAGCACTATGATGTAAGATAACTAGTTTCGTGATAGTCCGTACTAAAACTAGCAGGTTAAATACATTCCCTCTAACCAACATTATCATAATTGTATAGTTACCAGCACTATTATAATTAGCACTGTGATATATGCTATGCTAGCAGTATATAGCAGTTATAACTAGCAGTATAAACAACATTATGATAACTAGCACTATGATCATTTACACTGTCATAACCAGCATTCTTTTTTGTATTTGTTTTTTTTTTTTATTCACACTGTTTTTTTATTACAGTGTGATAACCAATATTATGATAATCAATGCAATTATTATTAGCAGTGTTGGTATTGTTGCGTTTCATGTCAGTTGTGGCTCACTGAAGCAGTCAGCATTTATTATTGTAATTAAGTTTTGCATAATTGTTAACCAAATCCATGACTGAATATAAGAACTGTCATTTTACAAAGAATCCCAAATAACTAGCCTATATATTATTTAACTGAGTTATTTTATGAGTTAGCATGATGTGACTCTTTGTCAGAAAAGAAAGCGCACGTGGGACTCTAGTCAGGGACCGATTTCACACTGGATGACTACGTGTGGACAGTAATTAGTTTCACTCTGTGCTTTTGAGTTTTCCCTGAGCTGTGGACTATATGTTGATGAAAGGAGCTAGCTGATATATTACAATTTGTCTATATTGCTAAGCACCATAAAATCTAATGAATATAATTATCACACAAAGATTACTTGCATCCGAACTAATAAAGCGTAGCCGGCAGAAAGTGCTTACTCTGAGATTTGCATCGGCTTGGAGTCATTTAAATACAGCCTTGCTTTCATTTCCTTGATTAGGTTGAAATAGAAGTTCTCATATTGTATATGGCACTTTTCACATGGGTCTTGTCTTTGCTCTGACAGGACTAACAATGATGTGCGTTAAACCCATTGAAGAGGAAATGAACAAAAGCCTGAGATAAATAACAGTCCCTCAAGGCCTTTGTTTTGCACTTTTGGATACTTGGAATGCATTAAATAGAGAGACAAAGTTTTACATTTCTGCCTTTGTTTTAAGAGTGAAAGCTATTTCTTTTCAACCCCATGAATAAATTCAACAGCTTTTTACGATTCTCTCTCTTTTTAACAGGTGGGGACTTATGAGTCTGGTATCCTGCAGACGAGGTATCCTGTCTGGCCACGTTATGGGACCTTCCTGGAGCATGTGTCTGATAACCGTCATTTGACGGTAGCCACACTGGAGGAAAGGCCTTTTGTGATTGTGGAAGCTGTGGATCCTGTTACTGGCACCTGCCTCAGTAACACCGTCCCCTGCAGACGGCAGTCAAACAAGACAGAAACGTAAGTAACGTAAGATCAGCTGAAAAGAAAATTCTGTCATAATTTTCAGCCCTAATGTTTGTTTGTTTAATGAAATGTTTGGACGTTTTTTAAATGAGTTTTTACAGTATTCCACAATCTTTTTAATCTTTTATTGCTGGTTTTTGAAAATGTAAGCTATTATTACAGCTCACTGCACTAATTATAATGATTGGTCATATTTTATGTGTTAATGACATTAATTAGGAGTCGTTTACAAGTCAGAGAGCTGAAACCCTTTATTTGTGTGCAAGTTGAAGGTCATTTGCGATTCATAGATTTCACATCTGAAAGAGAGGCGCGTGCACACATGTTCATTTTATTAATCACACATATGCATATCTGAGAAATTATCATAAGATCAAATTCAGGATGGTTTTTGCATAACATTCTAGAAATGAAGGCCCCTGATGTCAATTGACTTAATTAGCTGCTAGATGTTTTCCCAGCTGAATCTTTTTATTATTTTTATTTGTTCTTGCTTTTTCAGCCTTTTTTTATGCTGCTATGCCAACTTTTTTGAGACCTGTAGCATTTTCATTTTCAAATTTAAAAAAACGTCACATGCATTGTCAAGCTGATAAAGATGTTTTTTTAATTTACTGGTGTTTTTCTATTTGCAGCATGTTTAGCTCTCTTTGCAACCATGTTTTCGTCATTTAATGCATTCTTGCTGGGAAAAAAAACATTAGTTTATTTAAAAAAAGAAAAGTTGAGTATACGCAGCTTGCCAGTAATAAGGTAAATACCCAGAAGCCTCTTTGGTAACCTTTTCCAATCAGAAGCTGCAGTGGTCATTATCAGCCAACCGCAGAGCCCAGTACACTCCTGACATGCATGCTTGAGCACTTTATCAAATCATTATAAAGGAGACCTGGGCTCAGCTTAAGGGATAGAGTCTTAATTATATTACTGAACAGAATGAGAGAGTGTCAGTGTCTAACTGTTTCATTGCTTTTCTGGATATAATTTTGCTTGCAGATGGTCAGGTGTTGCTGTTATTTTAAAACACCAGATTTGTGCAAAAATTGGTAAGATAAAGCAATATGAGATAGATGTCAACAAGGAAAAGGCAAACAGAAGGAGAAAAGGAAAAAAAAAATACATATATCTTTTATGGACAGTTTAATGTAATGCTACTATTTTTACCATGTTTTCCAGTATGTACAGTAGCATTGGAAAGTCAGATTTCTTTTTTTTTTGAGTAATTTTTCACAGCATTTTTAATTTGGTAACACTTTAGTACACAACAACTTTCACTATTTACTACTTGATTTTTTGCATGTTTATTTTTAACATATTGGCTGTTTCTTAGTATTTATAAAGCACATATTCTGCATGGCCATATTCTACATCCCTAATCCTACCCAATACCTAAACTTAATAATAACCTCATATAATAACTGTTGCCTGTTAATAATAACTAATAATAGGCAACATCCTTCCTTTACCACACTGCCTAAAACCATAGGTTCTTTAGGTAACAGGTAGATTTCTTCAAATAAAGATGTTGCCACAGTTATTCCGGACTTAGTCTGTCTTAGTGTTTTCCTGAATGATTTTTTATTAATTGGCATCTTGTTGCAAAACTTTAGGATCAGTTGTCTGGTCCTTCACATCCTGAGAAAGCTCTGGTGAGATAACTGGATACTCACAGGACTTTGTCTCACCTCATGAGAACTGAGTGGTAATTAGCAGAGCTGATTAAAGCTGTGCTAGACTCAGTGGAGGGTCTCGAACTCCTCACGCTCTGCCTCCCCTATCCAAACACACACCCGCTCTGTTGTAGTAAGGCCCATTAACATGTTATTTAAGAGTCATTCCCTCAGGATATTCTACTCATTACTTTCAGGCCAAATCTGGAAGGCTCCCGGAAGCAGCTGAAGTAAAAAACAAAGCAAGGTAGTATGTATGGGAAATAGACCTCCAAGATAATACGCCGCAAAAGAATTTAGACACTTACAACATACTCATATTGACAGAATGTCACTGCGTTGCAGTCCAAATCTGTCCAGATATGTTTTGAGGGGCTGGGCTGTCGGTGTTGTAGTGCATGTCTGTTGATGCTGTGACTGATGTCAGACAAATAGCTGTGTGGTTTATGGTGATGATAGCGTGTGCTATTGCGTAGGTGGGTGTTTAGTGTGACTCATTGCCTCTAATCCCCTTTATGCCACACACCATTAGTCAAGAGGTTACAGGGAAGGTTAGAGAGCGAAGAGTGTCATTAGAGCACTCTTTCTTTCTCTCGTTTTGTCCATCTTTATTAGTACTGCTTTCTAAGGCATGCATTTGAACAAACACTTTACCTTTAGCTTTAAGTAACTTTGGTAACTTTCCCTGCACCATTTGCACTACTGAAATGGATGTTAGGCTACTTTAGCAGAGATTTGGTAAAAGATATATCACATAGTTATAAGAATTACTGTAGCCAGCATTGCTAGAGAAACTGGTTGCATTTGTACCGGGAGGATAAACTCTGAAGCACCTGCAGTTACATCTTTATTTGCAGCATTTACAAACATCAACTGATGAATGGTTGATGCTGTGTTCAGAGCTGTTCTTGTTGTGGCGTGGGTTTTGTGCTAATGGAAGATTAATCTGTTTATTTATCAAATGCAGAGACGTCTCTGTAATCAAAACAATGATAATTACTAGAAATTAGGTGCCCCCAACTAAGCAAGCCAGAGGCTTTTTGATGAAAAGTTTTGATCCACTTTAAATGTTGACTACTGTATATCATCAAGACTGTGAAAAGAACAAAATGCTGCAGACAACAGGCACTGTAAATGTTATTAACGCTCTTATATAATGTAAAAACAAAAATGACATGGCTTTTTAAAAATATAATAGAGTAGGCAGTGTTTCATATGTATTTGGCCAATCAGTGTACACTTACGTCACTAGTATTGTTCTGAACAGAATTTATATATTGTAGGTGTAGTGATGATAGATCTATGAGTAAATAATGACGACAGACTCTTTCCAGTAGGGCTTGTGTTAGAGCTCTCATAAGTCCCTTTCACACATACAGTACAGACTTTACTGAAAAAATACTGGTAAACTCCCATAATGTGTAAACAGGGTCTTTTTAAAAACTCCAGTAAATTCATCAGCAGTTTATCGGTATGAAAGTTACCGTTACCAGTAAATTGCTGGAATTCTGCTGTGTGTGAACGCAAAATGAAAATGAAGACTAATGGCTGAATGTATGGAAGTGGTAGTGTCCACTGGCCGAGGCCCTTGCATTGAACCGTTTTACAGTTGTAGCCTGTTCTGTAGGCTGGGACTAGAGCTCTCATTTCCTCCAGTGTAAACATGCCAAAAAGCGCTAACTTCCAATATGAAAAGGTTCCTCTGGTGCGAAATCCCTCTTTTGACTTGGGCTAGTATGCAACATCTTACCAGCTCCCTAACACCCCCCAACTCCACACACACACAGGAATGTTCATGCTCCCTTTATTGCCTGCAGTCCATGTTAAACCAATATGGAGGTCTGATGTTATTTTCCAGGGTTGCAATTCTGGTTGTGAATCCAGACTGAAGAGCTGGCTGAAGGCTGTGCTGTTTATTTTTCCTCAGGCTTGGTGAAATGAACCAGAGCTCTAAAAACAAATAATGCTCAAGTGCAGAAAGCTGAGCCAAAATAATGCTCCTAAAGGCACACATTTAAGCTCAAATCACAAGTACTCGGGAAACATTTTAAGCGTATCGATTGCAATGCTCCGAGGAACATGTTGATGCGGCAGTCAAAGTGTTTCAGACGGCTGTTCTGCCACACATCTCACTAATGTGAACTGGATGGACATTTCTACCACTTCAGTAATGCATTAACCCACTCCCTGAAACTGATGCTCTTCTTTACTACAACAACAAGAATCTGCACTTAATATTGATTTCTCCAACTATTTTCTGCTTTTTAGAGAGATAGGCCAGGAAGGGGCCAAGTTCAGTAAATGTAGTAGTCAGTCTCAAACTATGCATTGCAAATTAGATCATCTGCACATGGATTTGTTCTAATATCAACATCAGGTCAGTTCTGTTATAACTGTCAGTCAATATGATTTTACAGAAAAAGAGGTGGTGTTAGGTTTAGTC
This sequence comes from Enteromius viviparus, assembly GCA_032353835.1. Lineage (NCBI taxonomy): Eukaryota > Metazoa > Chordata > Actinopteri > Cypriniformes > Cyprinidae > Enteromius > Enteromius viviparus. Next base: position 2,907,339 of record JAUCNO010000710.1, on the reverse strand, counting down.
TTAAAAGTATTTCAAGCGTTTCATAGATAGCCTGTAAACAGATGTATTGTTTCTACATTGGCTGTTGTAGTAATGAACTAAATATATGTTCATGTTTTTGCAATAGATGTTTACCATTACCATGTCTTTCATGAGAGCAGAATTTAATACTGAAAACATTACTGAATACAGCAGCTGAAATGAAATGTAAATGTTACTTTAAAATGGAAACTCGAGTAATCTTAACTTCAATAGCTTCAAATATCCATATATACACAATACAGGTTTATCTATTAGCACCTGATCTAACAAACTCAACAAACAACATAAAAACAATGCAAAATCTGAGTTGATCATTTGAACAGATATAAATATATGAAATAATAACATAAATCTTAATTGGAATTTAAGTCAACCAAATAATAAGGTAGTTTGGCTTTCACGTTGAATTTCACGTATGTTTTATTTTCTATTTAGATATTCTGTGTCACTCAAAACAAGGTCTAAAACATGTATATAACTGGGTAAATACCACAAGGCGTCCCTTTCTATAAGAACAAAGCACCTGAGCAACAGTTTTATCCTGACGGCAGCATGTACAATCTCTGTACAGTAACAGCTCTTATCCGCTGTGAGCTCAGCCCAGTGTTTCTGCATGCCGTTTCTCTTCCATCTTTATTTGTTTGTGATTAATTTGAGTTGGATTTGTTTTGGCCCGGCCCGGCTGTCCTTCCATCTGTCACAGCTGCGACGAAACACAAGGACCCGTCGTGACAGCCACTACCCATCCACCCACTCACTGCCGACGTCACACGTCTTACCATCAACGCTCCCGTAATCCTCCCTTTTTTAGTTATTTGCCATTTTTAGGTTCTCCCAGAGGATTTTCTTGTGTTTTCATATGTGCCTCGATTCTATTTAAACAGCATAACTATAAAGGCTCCTTGTTGTTATACATCAGAATGCAGAGTTATTCCCTGTCTGACCGTAGAAAAGCACAAACAGTCTTTGTCACTGTCGTTAGACAGCGTGAATGGATTTATTGGAGCTGTCGTTAATCACTCCTGATTGGATGCAAGTTTCGCCTCGACATTCATAATCGAGGAAGCAGGAAACAGGCCAAAACTGAGGAAACAATGTAATGTTAATGAGGCACAGCCACCGCTGAAAGGTTTTTCATTTCAGACATCTGCGCAGAAATTGCCCTTTTTGTATTTATTTGTTGACAGTGGCAAATGGATTGGCACTGAACATAATTACAAAACTAGTCTGAGTAACTAATGACAGAAGCAAATAGATTACATACAAGATTTTTTCTTGTATTGCGTCTGACCTATTTAAAACTTTGCGCGTACAGCAAGGTGCACATAAAGACTAAACGTGCATGTCTGGAGTTATTTTAAAAGCATTCAGCCTGCACAGATGAACCATGTTTAACTACACTGTGAAATTGGCTCATATAGCTCATGTTCTTGTTTAGAATGTATGTAAATGTTTGGAGGGCTCATCAATAATGATTGCAGTGTCAGTCTCACTGGGGTGACTTGTATAATGGTTTACGGCTCATACTGTAAATCACCTATTGTTGAACCTACAACCTTTCTTTGGATATTTAACCACTAAGCCACACTGGCCCATTATTGGTGGTGCTTGCTTCTTTGATTCGTGGTGCGCTGGAGAGATGGCATGTTAATTTTCTAAGGAATCAGATTTACAGTTTTGCGGAGAACTGAGATTTGTTATGCATTGCTTGGTGTGCTCGTGCTTCTTGGGATATAGATTTAGTTTTGCGAAACAAGTCATTTAAATTTCGTTATGAACCAAAAAAAACTGATCAAAAGATTCATTTGCAAATTGAAACCAGTCCATTATTTTTTGCACTTTGCGATCGCAAATATAATATAAGCATCTGCAGAAAAGTACTAGAGTAAAAATAAAAGTAGAAGTCAGCATACAGGAACTGTTTAAACTCAAGTGAAGTGTAAATATCCAAAAACTGCACTTTCTCAGAAAGTTTTGCATGGTAGTATATACAAGATAGTTATAATGCGGTCCTAAATAGATCGTAAAACTGCTGCTGCTGTGGGAGAGCATGTACCGACATCCACAACATGCTGCTGTGAGCATTTAGGAAAATACTAATGCTGCACACATTAACATATAATAAATAACCCCAATATGTAATGTGCATGAATCCCCCTGTAGCAGATCTAGACAGGTGGAGCTGGGGAAGGTGGGGGGTTTCTGAATGTTGAGCAGCAGCTCATTGGCTGTTGATGTGAAAAGAACCAGCTTTGACATGTCATGATTGACGTGATCATATCAGAGTGAGTGCCATCAAGAGATTCATGACAGAACTTTGTATTTACATATTTGTACTTGGATACTATATACTGTATAAATAGGTCAGTTTTTTATCTTTTGTGAATACTATCATTAAAAATTCAGTTCTTGGGGTTTATGATGTTTAAATGTAAAGAGAAAACAGAAATCTATGATAATGTTCCTGTTGTGTTCCCACAGGATAGTCGGACACACTGAGCCTTACACCAAACTGTGCTGCAAAGGCTTTTGCATAGACATTTTGAAAAAGCTCTCTCGCAACATCAAGTTCTCCTATGACCTCTACCTGGTCACCAACGGCAAACATGGCAAGCTGGTGCGAGGGATCTGGAACGGGATGATTGGAGAAGTGAGAAAACAAAACATCACTTTTTTTTTTTTTAAGTCAACATAATTCACCCAATTTACCTACATACTGTAACACACATCGCTGGTCTTTTTTTAAAGGTATATTGGTCCTCTGCATAACTTTGCTTTACATAATCTTACTCCAAACCACCAGGCCCTCTTACTTTTCAATACTCTCTCCCGACAACCAGTTATGCTGATACCAGTTTTCACTATTCAATCGATTTCTGATAGATAAAATTCTACATTTTGTGTTGAATAAAACACCTTATTGTACATATAGTAAGTAAAATATAATTGTGTTTCATATACGGCTATTATTCTGAAATGGCAGATTCTAATGCAAACTAGTTCTATAAGTTGTTTAGCATCTGTGATGTCACACTGAACAAGAAAACAAAGTCTAAATCTATATGAGAGAAATACTGTTGACTGCAGAATGGATCTAAAAGCTGGTTCATTCCAGCAGACGTGACTGGCATCAAAATGATACAAACAACCTTGCAAATAAACATCTCCATCAAGTTAGTGTACGTCTGATGCATAGCGGCGTCTAAAGAGTCTCAGACTGTGGCTTGTGCTCCTGCTTTGTCCTGTTTTTTTTTTTTTTAGAAAGACTATTGTGCTCATTCAGGCATTATGGATGGTGTGGGTTAACCAGAGAGAGAGAGAACCCGGACTGTAAATCTGAAACACACACACACACACACACTCACATAGTGATTACAGGACAAGCACGGTCACAGCAAACATGTTTCCAGATATTAAAGCAACAATTTACCAAAAAATGAAAATTCTGTCTTCATTTTTGAACCCATATGACTTACTTTCTGCTGCAGATGTCTAGACAGTTCTTAATTAACCTCTATTGCGTAATCATTTATATATATATATATATATACAGTATATATATCATTTTTCTTCTCAGGTGTTTTATAAGCGAGCGGACATGGCAATTGGTTCTCTCACCATAAATGAGGAGCGCTCTGAGATCATTGACTTCTCTGTGCCGTTTGTGGAGACTGGCATCAGTGTAATGGTGGCCAGAAGCAATGGAACTGTATCTCCGTCAGCCTTCCTGGGTAAGAAATGCTACTTTTTAAAAAAACATTTTACAGCATTCAGAAACATTGCACTAAACTAAGAATGGCGCAGCTGGTCTTTTTTTTTTTTTTTTTACAGCTAAAGCATAAAGTAGATATGAAAGTGGAGAAAGTAGTATTCTAGAGTATGCTATAGAGCATTACAGTAATCACTAATTTGCCTTTATGTGGCTAATAGGCTTTTCAATAAATCTCATAAGAACTGAGTGTTAATTATAGTAATTTTTTCAAATTTGTATTAGTTTTTTACTTTGTATTTTACAATTATTTTGTTTTAATTTATTATTAGTATTTATTTTAGTATTTCAACTTTTACTTTCCAAGGTAACACTAACACTACTAATTTGTCATATATTTATATTTCCTCAGCAACACATTTTTGGTTTATGTTTTTCAACAGACTACAACAGTGTTATTTTGTGAATCCTAAATCCTATGTTGACACCATTTCATTTTCACTGATGTGGTCGGTTAGCCATGCCATAAATCCTTTTGCACATTTTTCCATAATACTGCAAACAATAAACTTTCCCACAACCCAGAATTCATAATAAAATACAATCACCTACTGTCATTTCATAAAACAACGTAGTTATAAATATTTACAGTGCAGTCTTACTCGTGTTTCTCTTGTTTAATGGCGTATGAATCATGTTGACTTTAATTTGCACCTCATTTTGCATGTATACAAATTTAAAAAGGTTTTGCAGTCCTACTAGAATAAAAAGCATGTCATTCGGGAATAAAGTCATTTGCTTCATCTGTGTTTGTCTCTCTCTCTCTCTCTCTTCCAGAGCCCTATAGCCCAGCGGTGTGGGTGATGATGTTTGTCATGTGTCTTACAGTCGTGGCGGTGACTGTGTTCGTGTTTGAATACTGCAGTCCTGTGGGCTACAACCGCAGCCTGGTCAGTGCCAAAGGTCAGTGTCACCACCTCTGGTAACTGTGACAGATGTCAGGAAGAGCGGCAACCTAAAACTTCATCATACTGTACATGACAGATTTGACAGAACGTAAGCTACATGTAGAAGAAAAGCTCATTCATGTAATCAGAGGTGCAGGCTCAGAGGCTATGTTCTCATAGCCCAAGTAAATTCATTGTGTATTAGTTCTGTGTAGAAATCTGGAGGCTCTTTCGTGAGAGCTCAAGGCATTTTTGTCAGAAGAAACATCTCAGAAGAATTTACTTTACATTTAATTAAGAATACAAATAAAGAAACAACTATATTCATTCTCCTATCTATCTGAATTCATTCTCCTGTCTTTTTGAACAACAAAAATCTAAATGCAGGTCTCACAGAACTCTTAAAATGTCCTTCATAAATTATATGACTTCTAGAAAGCCAAACACTGCTGTACCAACAATTTCAAAACTGATTATTTATTTAAAAAGGAAGAAAACTATAACCAAGAGTAATGGGCAAAAAACCCTGAATAACTTCTCTATTTCAGATCCAGGTGGTCCGACGTTCACCATTGGGAAGTCGGTCTGGCTGCTGTGGGGGATCGTCTTCAACAACTCCGTGCCCATTGAAAACCCCAAAGGCACCACCAGTAAGATTATGGTGCTGGTGTGGGCTTTCTTTGCCGTGATCTTCCTGGCCAGCTACACGGCCAACCTGGCAGCCTTCATGATCCAGGAGCAGTACATCGACACCGTTTCTGGACTGAGTGACAAGAAGGTAAGAGCGCCCAGCGTCTCTCTTAGCCAAATGACCAATCTAGGGCACGAGTTTTAATTAAAGCGTCACTCTGTGGAACTACAAGAGGAACATATGCTGATAATATATATGGATATGTACACTTTCATGATGAAATACTGCCATTAAAGTACTAATCACAAATTTGTGTCATTTTAATAAGACCTTTATGGACAATTTGAAGCATTAAAACTGTTTTAAATACTGACAACAGGACAAAGTACTTCGAGTATGATGCCAAAGTTTCTTTTTTTAATATATATTTATATGCTGGTGTTGTTAATCATGTACTGTAAACTAGGTATTGTTTCAGCCATCAAGGATTGTGTTTAGTTGTAAGGATTTTGCTGCTTCTTCAGTTTGAAATGTGTCTACTAATCAACTGCATGTTAGCGTAAGCTGCCCAGTTAGCTATTTATCCTATTTAGATAACTCTGTGACACTGTTTTAATCAGCTGTGTAGGGACACATCAAGGTGAGGTGATTTACATTGATACTGAAAGCTGTTACAGCTGACGAGCCTCAGATGGAATCTGTTAAAGAGCAATTTTGAAGACAAAGTGAGTCTTCAAGCCACAAGACTGTCATTAAAGAGCCACACGGGTTGTCTACCAGGGAATAAGACACTGACAGCAAGATGTTTTTGTATGCATTTGAATTCAGGAGTGCGCCTGGGAGGCATCACACAAAGTACGAAACGCCTGAAGGGCAAAATAGCCAGAGGGCAAGAATATCACACAGTAATCTAACTGTTGCTTCAGACTGTTTAAACTTGCATAGCTGCAGTTTAGTGCACTTGCATTTGTAGCAACATTTTTTCATTTCTATATACTGCATTGTTGCTGTATTTTTACCATAACAAAGTTGATAAAACAAATTACATTTTAAAAATGTAAAAAAATATATTTCATAAATCCACACAGCTGTGGATCATCCAAGTACCAACATAGTATTAAAAATCACAGGGTCATTTTTTATAAATTCAACTATTATTTTCTCTTGTGGACTATTAGTAACCATCGTTTATGTGAAATATCTACAGGTCAGTACAATATTAAAAATAACATGCATTTTGTATGACTCCTCATTTTCACTATTTTGGTGAAATAATTAGCATTTTGCAGATAATGAAAATTATATATTAATATTATATATGAGGTGAATTACATGAATTTGTCACTTTGAACAGGTATGTCAAAACAAGTGCAAAAACATAAAAACCTAGAAGGAATTTTCTGCTCTACATTACTTAGCTAGCAGTAAACTTTTGGCACGGGACAGATGAAAGACAAGGCTCATGCTGTCAGACGGCAGCAAACTCACTTAAATTGAGGCATTCACTTGCACTGGAGTCCGTCACATGCGCTCAGCCGAAAAACAATCACGTCCACTCGCTCCTTAGAGACTTTTCTCCTTCATTCACACCAGCAAGGTTACCTACATTACAGCACAATTATTCATGGCTTGAGTTCTGAAGTGCTGTCTTAGTGGCTATTTTACATTTATTTGATATTACATTAACAGCACTTAATGAACGTGGCCAGAATCAGAATCAAAACTAAATGAGGAGAAATTTAGCAATGGAAAAGTAATATTGAAAATCCTCGGATGTTTGGTCAGGCGGCTGAGATAATTTGTCATCTTTGTGAGGACAATCTGAGGTTCAAATGTTAGAATTTAAACAGAGCTGGGAATTAATTGACTGAGAAGCACTTGGGGCTCAAGACAGAAAAGAACCATTGATGATCCAATGGCTTTGGTCCGACTGTTATCACTGCAGCCATTTTTCCCCCTTCCTGAGGATTAATTTCAGTCATATTCTCACTTGTAATTAGATTGTATTTAATGTGGCATTTGCAGATACAGAATCGTGAGAATCCTTGGATGAAGGCTGAACCTAGAATAAATTCCCATGCAAAAAATCCAGCTTAAAGAAAAATCAATCACACTTTCCAGCAGCGTAGCATTCCCAGCCAAAAGTCATTACTGGCATATCTAAGGGTCCTGGAATCTATTAAAATGCATTAATCCTTAACCAAGTAACTCATCCAGGGATCTATTTTTACCCATTTCTTTTAGCGCACAGTTAAATTTAAACATGCTAACTTGTTGAAATGCTACCTTTCAGTTCCAGAAACCGCAAGACCAATATCCTCCGTTCCGGTTTGGGACAGTGCCCAATGGCAGCACAGAACGAAACATAAGGAGCAATTATCCCGAAATGCATTCCCACATGGTTAAGTACAACCAGAAAGGTGTGGAGGATGCACTCAACAGCCTCAAAACTGGGTGTGTTTACTGTAATTGTCTCTTGAATCTTTGAAACAAATCTGTCCGCAGTGTATTATCTTCTCTGCTAACATGTATCGTTCTTTACTGCTAACAGGAAGCTGGACGCCTTCATATACGATGCAGCTGTGCTTAACTACATGGCCGGTAAAGATGAAGGGTGTAAATTGGTGACAATCGGTAGTGGGAAGGTATTTGCAACAACAGGCTACGGTATCGCCCTTCAGAAAGAATCTCGCTGGAAGCGCCCCATAGACCTCGCTCTCCTCCAGTTCCTTGCTGATGGTAACTTCAGAAACTTACTTTTGCTGGAGGAGCTCTGATTCAGTAACTCTGACGGAAATGTATTATACATTACAGGTGAGACTCAGAAGCTCCAGACGGTGTGGCTCACTGGTATCTGTCGTAACGAGAAGAAAGAGGTGATGAGCTCTAAGCTCGACATTGACAACATGGCCGGAGTGTTTTACATGCTTCTAGTGGCCATGGGTCTCAGTCTGCTGGTCTTTGCCTGGGAACATCTACTGTACTGGAAGCTACGCCATTCTGTCCGCAAATCTGAGCGCTTGGACTTCTTGCTGGCTATTAGCAGGGTAAATTTTATGTCGTCAGTATTCTTTGGTGTTAACAAATTGTTGTGCTTAAAACTAACTTCCAGAAATCTATAACGCAAAGTAGCTCATTTAAAGTGATGCATTTGCAATCAGCTCTTTTTATTTAATTTATTTATTATTCTACCAAAGCAACTTGTAAGAACATGCATGTAGCAAAACACATCAACAAGAACATATTGCAAATGAGAATTGCACAGAGCAGGTATACCTTAGCAGAGAGGGATGTTCTGAGGAACTCCAGTCAGTTAATGAGCACAAAAAGTCAAGGGAAAAGCTGTTAAAATTAAATTAGGGTCTTAGGGGTTATGGCCAAAGCTACCAATGCCTCTTTTAAGTACATTCTTAAGCTTAAAAAACTTGAAGACCTCATTTAAAAGGTGGAGTATTACAAATGCATAGGCAGCTGCTTTTCTATAGGATAATTACAGCCACTTTCAGAGATAACTATAATGCTGATAAACAGAGAATCTTATCAGTCACTGACAGTTCTCCAGGTAATTAACCACCCGTAAAAACTGCTAATAGAAATTTTGATGTGGTAAAAAGTGAGTCCGATTTTAATCCATCTAGGTCATTGCAGCAAAATTATAGCAAATCAATTTTGTGACCGATGTGCTGCTCATCTCGATGCATAGTCAATGATACAATACATATGAAGCAGCTTCTGATGCAGTGCAGTACAATTCACCCTTATTATGATGCAGCTCTACGTTTACCATGTGAATCTAAATTCTATGTGGCTCTCTGGACACACCTAGGTCTCCATAGTGTTGTAATATGTCATATCCATGTAGTAGCAGTGGTGATGAGAGAATGCGCTTGAGAGTTTAATCTACTAACAATTGTTAGTGCAAATACTTTAGAAACTGTATTATAACACAAATGCCAACTTGTATCTAATGCACACTTATTCAACTTTAATGTCGATCTCTCCATCCCTAATACATTAGCTTTTAGGTAGATTGATTTTACTATATTGTGAGGTGAGAACTTTAATTCTGTTTGCCATGGCACATAGCAAGGGCGAAATTGTCAATCACACATTGGGGGGGACAGCTTCAATTCGAAATTCTAGTGAAATTCACCTGGTCGTTA
>JAUCNO010000710.1:2822425-2839251 GCA_032353835.1 Enteromius viviparus | reverse complement strand
GTTTTTTTCCCCATTCTCTCATGGATGGGGTTTTGGTTCCTTGCCGCTGTCACCTCTGGCTTGCTTAGTTGGGGACATGTAATTTCTAGTGATTATCATTGTTTCGACTACAGAGATCATCTCTGCATTTGATAAATAAAGTTTAATTCTCGTCATTATACATTACCAAGTTTCTGTTCTCCTATTTAATAATGTTCAGTGCTTTGCTACAATCTGTATTGTTAAAAGCGCTATATAAATAAAAGTGTCTTGACTTGACATCGTGTGATTATTGACAAGCAGCGAGAGAGAACAAAACAAAATGCCAGTCACAAATTAGAAGTATAAACAGAGGGTTTTTAAGGAAAAATGTAGGATTTTTTTGATACAAGAGGAGACTGGTTTTCCTTTGCTCCTGTAAACAAACTCGTGAGACTAGCATATTTCACGAGACTAGCAAGAAGTATTTAATAAGAAAATTTAATTCATTCAGATCTAGGATGTGTTATTTTAGTGTTCCCTTTATTTTTTTGAGCAGTGTATAACTGATAACAAACGTACACCTGAGATATCTCGAAAAACACAAGCCAATTTTCATTTTTAGGTGAACTAAACTTTTAATAACAGTAATAGTAAACAAATGTTGTCCTGCACATTCTTCTATGCATAAACATATGTACAACACACCTTTTATGCAACATTACCTGAACGTCCCACAAACCTCTAAACTTTAGTCTTGTAGTTGACCTCAGATTTAAAGTCTGTGTAAAACAGGCCAATAAAACACGTCAGGCAGAATAAACCTGCTATGAAGCCAGTGTAAAAACTGTTAGCCAATAATGACTCCGTAATTGAGCTTTTTTCAGCTCATTGTATCTGTCAGGCGGCGTCATTAACCTCCAAAATGAGCTGCAATAAGCGGTCACAATTAACGGCTCAATTAATGAATAAATGGATCAAAACAAATGCATTAAAAAAAGCTAACTAAACATTTTTGTGGAAGCATCCTTTAAACGAGAAAAGCAATTAAAACCTTGTTTTGGTTTGGGGTAGGTATATTGGCACAAATTGAATACTGGATTTAAACATAATACTTTAACGTCATAATACACAACAAAAACAGCTGACAAAAACAGGATGCAAGATGAAATAAGCCTAAAACTTTCAAAAGTCACTCATGGCTGAAACCGATATCTTATATGAACGTATGCAATAAAAGATCCAATAAAGCGCCTCTGTTAACAAATATGCTCAGAACTCCAGGAAAGCTGAAGGGATTTTTCTGCATATTGATTTGTACAATCACAGGGAGCACAAATATGTTAATTTGTCCCAGTAGACTTCCATATTAAGAAAAGAAGTGTCACAAAATCAATGCTGTATATCTGAATCTTTGGAGAGGTCATTGGTTTTATCTGCTTGAATCGGACTGTAGGGAAAGGTCAAGAGACCACTGACTATTTTTGTCTTCGACATATTTTGGTTATTAGTCTCAATCCATGACAACATTTTCCAAAAAGACAATTTCTTCACTCACAAAGCTACTGAAATACAATAAAAACTGATTAGTTGGGCAATTTCTTTCTCTTTGCTTTCATCTTTACATTTTAGTAGCAGACCAAACAAGCAAACTATTTGAAAAGCTCAAAGCTAAGACTAATAGATATCAATTAGCTTCCCAACTCACGAGCCAGGTTCAAGGAAAATCTTGTAAATATGATTAATAAGTCTGTTGAAATGGGTGTAACCCTCCTCACTCTCATTCATATCACACAATCTGTATTTCTAACGCTCACAGAGCCAATAAATCACTATGGAAGGGATTGTCGTGAGTCGGGCGGTGCTCATTAAGGCTGGACAGTTGCATTACTCCAGCATTCATGGGTCAACAGCTCTCTCCAAAAAGCCTTTCGTTAAAAAAAATAAAATGTCTATATATTTTTTTAAAAAGAAACCATTCATCCGTTAAGAGTCATTTACAGCATGATTACTCTGGCAACTGTGGTGTGAATCAAAGCCGAAACCTTTCTAAATCAGCGGGAGTCACTGAGGAGCAGGTCTAATTCTCATGACTTTGTAATACTGTGTCAAGTTCACCAAAGTACTTCATTCTCTTGTAACCATAGAGTTTTCCGTTTAGTCCAGTTCAACAAAAGCTAAATAGTCAAATGTTTTTCCTCGCCAAAATCTGGGCTGACAGCACTTTCACGCCACGTCACCATGTTAAGTCACAAGGACAGTCCCCCGGGGAAAGTAGGGGCTACGTGCCTTGACCAAGGGCACAATAGAGTTTTGCAAATGCAGGTTTTTAATATGCAACCTGTAATTTAGGAATCCAGACGTGTGTCAACTAAGCCTAACCACATTACAGAGAGAAAAAAAAGGAAAGGAGAAAAAGAGAATAAAAGGAAATGAAAGGTAAATCAAAAGATAAAATGTACTTGATTACATTTTTTAATTGAATAAAAAAAATATACAGTGTATACTGTAAGTTCAGTTTTAAACTGTCACACACATAGTTATGAAAGTTATAACACATTATTGAAAAACATTTTTTTCAATGAAACTCATATTGAGTTTCTTACTCTTTTAAACTCAAACAGCAAATTTTGGCAGAAAAGACAATTGTGAGAATTTTTTTTTTATTTTTTTTTAAACATTAAAACATATGTTTGCTTAATTTGAATTAACAAACAATCTGCTGAAAAGACATGCACATAAACCACAAATAAATATATTAAATTATATACAGAGTATGTATATGTACTGTATATATATATATATATATATATATAATTATTTGTTAATATATTTATATACACACACTGTGTATAAAACTCTTCTTTGTTGATAGAAGTTATGACAAACTTGAACTTAAAAATAATACGTATTTTTAAAGTCATTAAACAGTTTTGTATTCATATGGTATTTTGTATTCACTGGCAGTAGAGTGGGAAGAGTATGTCATTTTCATGTCATTTCATTTTCTTTAAAAATATCCTTCAGACCTTCCCTACTTTAAAGCAGTCAAGAAGAAAATGAAGAAAATACATAAATGGCATGAAACTGACTGTAATATAAAAAAAACAAATGAATAAAAATGACAAAACTCTAAACTTTAACTAAAGTAAAATCCACTGCTATCATCTCAAAGCCTGTACTACAAATATATTTGTAAATCTTAATCTCCTAAACAATCTGAACCCCTTTCAGCCGACAAACATAAAGAATGAAGGTCAAACAAGTAGCCTGTGTGTTCAGGGTGACATACGCAAGGATGTTTTAATAATGAGACGCCGGGTTGTGCTTGTGGATTTCATTTCATGGAAATCACGTACAGCCTCGTCCTGACACCCACCGAGGAAGACCATTACATCATTCTGCGATGTCCTTGGACCAGATAACCAGCTTTTCCAACCCGAGAACAATATTGTACCCAGCAGGAAACTCCCGGTGAACATACAAGCTGTTCAGCAGACTAAAGTTAAGCTTGCAGAAATGGACATTAAAAGTAATTATAATAACGGAATATAACAGAATAAGACACAAACTGTGGTGGTGGTGGTTACAGGGTGCAAACACCCACTGGTGGTGGGGTGGTTACAGGGTGCAAGTCTCTTCAGTGTAAATCCAAGGGATTTTCCCAACAGCTAATACTGCCAATAACAAAATGAGACTAAAACACTAAAACATGGGGCGACAGCTGTGGGATCCTAAACTGCATTTGGGACCGGGGCTGTCGCTGTGACATCAACTACCATCAATGTTTACAGCACTGTGACAGATCATCCTTGCATATCCTACAGAAGATATAAAGAGCTGTCAAGTGTGCTACAGACGTGGTGCATCATGATCTTAACCCAAGGCTGAGTTTGTTTTGTCTGCATTTACTTTCCTGTCGCTTTAAGTTGATCTGCCACATCTTTTCATAGTGCTCACAACAACTTCTTCCCCGCTTGGCAAGGATCGGCGGTGTGACTGTGGGTCAGCCAGTGTTTGCACTGGCATGATGGTCCCACTGTGGATTAGAGAGAGGACTCTTCTCCTGGTGGGCTGCTGCTCAAACTCTTCGTCCTGCTGTGCTAATATCCACTAAACCATCTGCGTTGTCTTATTCCTGCAGAGCCTTCTACAGCTTTCTCAAAGAGAGCGGCGAAACAAGAATCTATTGCTGCCAACTCTCAAATGTTGCTGTAAAAAGTCATCATTTTTTGGAACGGTTTGAAACTTGTATGAAAGCACCTAAATATTCAAAATCTGAATATTTAAGCTAATCGTTCAAAAAAAATTCTGCTAGCCAATAAAGGTCAACAATATGTTTAACAAAAAAAAAAAATGTACCGTTGGTGACTTTCACAGTTTTATTGCATTGGACCAAACAGCAGGTTGCAAAGTCTAAATTAAGGATCCTCTGAGGGAAAAAAAAAACTAAGTTATAAAATAACTTTTATACACAAGAGAAATTATACTGTGTCTTAAACGGATAGTGCACAAAAAACAATGAAAATTCAGTCATTAATTATCAGTCTCATGTTATTCCACTGTAAAGACTCCGATATACTTCAAACGGAATCGAAGAACGATCTGAAATGTCGTCATTTTGACAAAATCAGACCAAAACAACATTTTTGGGATTTAAGCTGCTCAACACCTTTGAGCTACCAGTGGTCCGAGGCGGTTACACATGCGGTGGGTGTGTTCAGAAACTTTAACTTACAACTTCTTTGACACAGAATCTTTTATGAACTTTATGCATCGCTGAGCTGCCACAGATATATATCTGCACCTGTTACGATCGCTCACGAAGAGACTTTAAAAGTTCAGCGAAAGCAATTAATTCCTAAAAAGAGATTACAACGAAGCTTATGTCAATGATCCAGAGTTAAAAGAGAGGTAGAGGACCCCCATTTGCAAGTTTCCAAATCCATAAAAAGAATGAAAGGAAAGGTAGCAAGCAAATAAATATTACACCATACTGCTGCTGTCGTCATTGATCTTCTTTCAAAGCTAATTAAAAAAAAAAGTTACACAATAAATAAGCCTTTGTTTTTAAATCAAACGTATCAAACTAACTTAATTCAACACTTTCTGCTCTTCCAAGAAATGTGTGTGATGTCACAAGGACTATTTTAATGATGCCCTTACTACCTTCCTGGGTCTTAAATTTGTCAGTTGCATTGCTGTTAGTGCAGGGTCTGAAAGATTCCATTAAAAATAGTTCATTTGTGTCCTAAAGATGAACAAAGGTTTGAAACGACATGTGGTTAAGTAACTATTGACATCATTTCCATTATTAAACACACTATACCTTTAAGTAATGAGAACATTTTCCCGAAAGACAAGAAAAACACAAATATGATATTGAATGAGATGAGGCTGAATTTTGAGAATAATTATGAAACATTTATTATCATCATCATCATTATATGTTGTGCCGTTTGAACTTCATTGATAACTAGAAAGTGCAACAGTTAGTTGTGGACTTCCGGGTACATATTTGTTTATACCACACAAATCTGGACTGCAGTGATCAATGAGAAATTTTACAGTGTTATACGACTCCATAAGAATCATAGCTTATGAACACAACTGTTTTGGTATAAAGGTTCCTCCCATCAAGACGGTTAAGGAAATGAGCTCATTTAACAAGGACCCATAGAATAAAGGTGATCATGTATAGCCATTAATCCTGCTTCCCCTTCAGAATAATTACCAGCCCAATGAGAAAAAGGAGGACGACTTCCTGTCCTTGATATAATTTACAGCTTCACTTCACATTATTCTTTCCATATATAAGCCGATGCACTGAAGGCTCCCAATGCTTTCCCTCAATGAATCAACAATGACTTGAATTCGAGTATGTCTTTTAAACTTTCCAGTGCTTGCTTGACAACGTTTCGGTCAAAAATGCATGTTAGCGCCTAATGGTCAGATGCCATTGAAGCCCGTAGAGATACTCTGGTTCTTTAAAAAGCTCTTTAAACTGGACGCTGAAATGAATCGACAGCAGATGAAGTCTCCGTCTGCTGATCTTCTTAACAGCTCACAACGAACACGAAAGATAAAATGGCAGTTTTACACAGTGTGGACCTTTACTACTGATCAAAGCCGCCACTCTCTGGGCCTGTCTGACTTTACAGGCAGCAAAAAGACTCAGCCATACCAGTTTCAGACAACCCAAATAGATCTACTGAAGTCTTTCGCAATCGACACAACTGCTTAATTACGGGTAGAAAAATGACTATTATTTTGCTTTGAAATGCCGTTTTTTGCCCTTGTCCCCGCAGCCCTGATATTTTCAGAGGTTTGTGTGTCATCCGTCTTGGACTTTAAAAATACAGCATTGCTCAGGGACAGCTGTTGAGCCAGAGCTCAAAAATAGCTCTTTGTTTGCCGTGCCACTAGAACAGCAAGTGCTGGAATGGTTTTTATTTTAATGATGGGATAAAATAGTGACAGCAGTGATCTACTTAATACTTAAAAGGGAGAAAAGTGTGAAGAAATGAGAAGAGAATCAAATGAATTAAGCACATGCTGGTACATACACACTGAAACACTAATGTCCAATGAGTTATAAAACATGGAGTGTAAATTGGATCATAAATGTAATAATTACATAACCGCCCCAGGTCTTATTGCGTAGGATTTTTCAGTGAATATATTTATACAACGTGCCCCGAATACAAATATAAATTAGTTTTAAATATACAAGTAAATTGACTTAATTTATATTTAATTAAACTATTAAAATAAAATTTTTAAATCATAAAAGTAGTATACAAATTTCAGTGAAAACCCCCCAAAAAACATTTTTAAATGATTAAATCTCTCTCTTTATATGAAATGACTTCTTTTAATGAAACAAATCAGTGACAGGAGGGAAAAATAATATATCAGTCTAACAATTTCATGACCCAATCAAATCCTGATGGATGAAGTCCCTTCCAATATTAATTTCCAATGAATATTTTATTTAGAAAGAGGTTAAACCAGGTCACCAAAAAAACAGATGCAAATCAAAGCACAGTTCTCCTTCCGTATCAGAGAAAATGATCCACAGGTTTCACCTTTTAGTGTTATGCTTCTGCAAATTCATAATCTAAATGCTTAATTATGCATACAACTATTTCATGCTACTTCATACAATATTATAAAAACAATGCTTACATTGCCAAAAGTAATGTTTTTGGTTCAAAAGTAATGTTTTTGGTTCTGTGGAACACAAAATATTCTGAAGAATGCCAGTATTATAGAGGTTTGGAATGACATAAGAGTAAGAAAATAAACATTTTGTAAAACCTCGATTTTAAACATGATTTTAATCAAAAAATTGTACAATTTTATGGCACCAATCACAGCTGGTTCCTTTACCAAAACCATTATAGCATTTAGAGCAACACTTACTTTAAAAATCAAAAACAACGACACCAAGTCATTCAGCCTGACTCATCCCTACTATACGTGTCAGAATAATAAAAAATCAGAAGCTTTACACAATGTACGGTTGTGCAAAGGCCTTTGCTTACTCATGCAGTCTGAGAATCTTTAGTCCAGCACACTCCATTCCTGAAAACTCTTTGGACACATTTCTCTAAAGAAAGACATCCATAACATTCCACTTTGTGTGTCACAGGTAGAGAAAGAACAGTGTCACGGTCTGCCGCCCACTCAGGGATTATACTGAGGCAAGGTGTTATGTGAAGGCATAATATCCCTCTTAATCTTCCCTTTTTTCCTTTTCTAAAGCTTATGCCATGAGGCTGCACTAATGTGTCAAACATCAATCCCGCCGGCCACGAGGGGATACAACTGACCATCGCTCTGAGATATTCTCAGGCAGACCACGTATGGCTTCAAGTCAAAGTCAAGACGCAACAAAAACTAATGCATCTGGTAGTTGTGAGGTCATAATTCATTCTTTATAAAAAGGCAGGTTTCAAAAGTAAGATCATTTAGTAAATATATTTTTAAGACATGTTACAAGGGCATATGCGCATAATTCAGTAATCTGGAATATTTGCTACAAGCATTATGCTCCAGTGGAAAACTAAAAACTGCCATGAATGAATTTATGAAGATTTAAGATTTAATAACACGTCACATCTTCTCATTTTTCTCACATCATGGTGCCTGTAATAGTTTTGCGCTACGTCTCAGCAGCTGTCTTCTTAATAGGATGGGTGATAGATTTGCATGATCAGCAGAATTAGAATGCAAGGCCAGATAAGTAACAAGGACTCTGGTTAGACTAGCGTGCGTTGATTTGAAAGAAATGTACAGAGTGTCAATCAAGAACTGCTAATTAACATTGAACTAACACCAGTGTTCTCAGTCAGTTCAGGTATAAGAAGAACCTGAAAACAAAGTTACCGCAAAGATAGGGGATTTATGTAAATGTCACTCATTTGCATGCAAATGTGACCTGACATTTTTGTGGTCATGTTAAAACTCTGAAGCACCAATGAGTGTTTAATTTTGCTGACGTTGCAAATTTAAAGGGTGAATCTCACAAAAAGAAAGAAAGAAAGAAAGAAAAAAAAAAGTGTATGCTTCGTTTTTCTTAACAAGATTAAAAAAACAAAAAAAGTCTTATAATTAAGAAATATTCAATTGCACCCAAAAAAAATGTATCCTATTTTTAGGACCATAAAGATGTGTGATTTGTTGCCATTTTCATGTTCCTGACAAATAAGCCCAATTTTTCCCTAGAAATCTCATTACTGTAATGCAGAAAAGTTTTTTCACATTAATCTTCCTTTCCAGACACGTATTTATTAATTTTTAATCAGAGTAAACTAAATTCTAAACAGTTACATATATTAAAAATATCACCATTTCAATCATGCTTTAAAACTTAATGCACTGTTTTTTAATATTGCAACAAGATAACAACACTTTTTTTGTATTGCTATAACAAGAATTGCTGAGTGCCTGCTTAAACATCCTTTGGCACAGATTTATCTGGTCTGATAAAGCTCATAAAGTTGGTGGCTCAGACATTTGGCCCTATGGACATTCCCCAGACTCAAAATTGGTCAATTTTCCTCTCTCACAACAACAGAGACTGTTAGAGGTGAAGGTGAGAGGAACAGAACAGCCCCAGTGACACTCGGTTCATAAGCTGGGCGGATTAATCTTTCATCAAAAAAAAAAAGAAAAAGATTTATTTAAGGGCATGTCCAGAAGGAAAATGAATGATGGCCTTCTAGATGTGGGTTAGGCCTATGACTTCTTCTTGCATCCTAAATGCATGCGTGCTGAAATGATCTAATAAACGAAACCCAATTACAGCCGATACACAACATGCATAAAGACACGGCATGTGACCTCATCTTAAAACTCAACACGAGATGACAAACTGAGCATGAAGGGGAGAAAGCTCCATATCTGTAAGGCAAGCACATATTGGCACATGTTCTAAAATCAGCATAATTTCCTTATCCACGAAAAAAAAAAAAAAAGCTGAAACAATGCTTTTTATTGGCAGACGGAACAGCCACTTCCCTCATTTCTAGAGATGAACGAGGGGGAGCAGAGAGGAATGAATCAGCACATCAATCAATGTTGCGAAGCTAAAGCGAGGAGGAAATCACACCGGCGTCTTGTGCTGTAGCTCTGCGTGAATTTCAAGGGCACTCAAGAGCCTCCAGATATGCGTGGGGGCGAGGAGTCCACAGAGATTACACAGAAGTATTAAGTGTCTCGTTTGTCTTTCTTACCTTCGGCCTTCAACCTGAATCCAGCACCCTGCCGAGACATAAGTGCTGCCAACAAGGTGCGCGTGTTTGTAACACTCACCAGAAACACTCTGTAGGCATCTCTGCGTCTTACGGGACCCCAGCATGGCTCGGTGTCGTTGTATTTCACACTCCCAGCACTGCACGAGTGATTCCCACTGTGAGATACCAAACAATTAGACACTTCTGACCTCAGAAGATCCAGTTCAAGAGTTTATAAAACTAAAAGACAGATTAAACTCTACAGGCCATGAATAAAAAGTACCCTGTTCATCAGCGTTGCTTACCTTCTGAAGTACTTTACAAAAAAAGAAAAAAGAAATAATAATAATAATAATAATAATAATAATTGGAAGACGATAACTTGGGAGAAGAATTGTTGAAAAAAAAAATATGTAAAAAAAATAATAAAATCAATTTAGGTGCCCAACTGTTTTTAAAATGTTTATCAAATTCACATATCGCAGTTTATCAAAAATGTAATTTCAAAGGTCCAGGCACATTGAGTCTGAATTGTTTGCCAGCATTTTTTTGGTTTTTGTCACCTTTCCTATCAAACGAATGCTATAGACATGAAAAAAAAAAAAAATCTAACCAAATCTTTTATTATGGAAGAAAGTTTCAGAGGCAGTTTGTAAGTGTGACAACTTGAGGTCATATTTATATATGTATTTACATCATTTGCAAAAACGTATGACAAAGATTTCAGACTCCATGTGCTCTGGCCTTTTGTGTAAACAGACCTTCAAACATTCCTTACTGGTCAAACAGCAACTTATCTGTGAAAATGTCTTCAATTAGAAATTAGTTTTTAAGACTAAACTATTTTCTTGAAAATAAGTCAGGTTTTAACGTTTGTACTTATTTTACCATTCAAAACATAAAGCTGCTTTATTAATTATTATTTAGAGCAATAACAAGATGGGAGATCCTGAACTCACCACGCAACCTCCATCAGTGACATCGGTACAGCGGCAGCATAAATGGCCAGGTCTCCGTACAGGTACACGATGATACAGATGTAGAACATGTTGACGCCAACTGCCGAAAGAAGCATCATGAGTCATTCTGAAGATTCATGGCTTTACATAAAACATCACTTCAAGTACTAACAGGTGGAGATGTTGAGCGAGCCGGAAGATGGGTGGCATCATTCCCAAGAAGATTCCTCTGATGCTCCTCCTTAACAGTCTATACCCACTAAACGAATGTATAAATCATCCTAATTAAAGAAGCAAGCACTTCATTATGAACCCCCCCCCCACCGCTCTTCTCTCCATTAACCCCACACTCCTCTTCACCTGCTCCTCCATCCATCCATCACTCAGCCCCTGCCAGTTGGAGATGAGATGGAGAGCATTCAAGAGGAAACACATGGGCTTACCATATCACCCATTCATCATCAGCCAAGCGCAAACTGACCAATAAGCTCATTAATTACTCTGAAGTCGACTAGAGCTAACAGACTATTAAAACTAGATTTACATAAAGAAAAATTAAGATATGCTCTTTTACAAGCTTAACCGAATCATCTTTTCCTCCACATAAAAAAGCAGCAAATGTTGCTGTCAGTTCTAGTTCGTTTTACGAAGATAAGTGGGGAGAACCTGGCAGAAAACGTGGGAAATTATAAATGTAGAGTCAGTTGATATGCTTATTTTACAATTTGTCAAGCAAAATTTATAGTGAGCATGTTACTTTAAATTGAGATTAATAAAGAATATCATTTATAAAGTTCACGTGAACTGGTACGTTTGCGACGGATATTACTTTCATATTGTGACGTACTTCTGAGAGAAACAGAATACTGAATGAGGAAAACAGAGGGCGTGGCTAGGTTTCATTGAGAAATGAATGATGTCAGTTGAAGGGGCATGGTTAATGATGTCATGCTCTCAAACTGATGTCATCAGAGAAAGCCTGTCATTTTAGAGAGGAGGAGCATTTTCAGATCTGGATTTAAGATCACGGTTATGACAAAAATCATAACTAATTATTCCCTTTGTAATCGTGATTGTTAATTACCATCATCGCAATTTACACTGAATGATAAATGATCATACCATTGCTTAAAGCAACTGCATGTCGCATTTTAGACTAAAATAAACAAGCTAAAAACAACTGAAAAACGTACTGCTTTTCTATAGTATCAAGCATAAAATGTGAACACTAGATCGGTTTCTTCTTTAAATAAAAAAGTACAAATATGGATAGTATTATAATGCTTAACTAAAATTAAAACAATGCAAAAAAAAACCTTAAGATAACACGTAGAAAGAAAAGAACACTTCTTAAGCACACAGAATAAAGCAAGTTGATTTTGAACAATTAATTGTTGCTTTGAACGATCACGTAATTGTAAATGGGATAAGAAATTTGATTAATTGTGCAGCCCTACTTGCACCGATGAATTGTTCACCACAAAAATTGCAATAAATAGTCAATTTTGACTATTAAATTTATTAGTTTCAGTATATTTTACGAAGATGAGTGGAAATACCTGGTAGAAAATATGAAAAAATTATAAACATAAAATCTCTTGTAGAGGTTGTTTTATAAATTTGAATGCTAAAATTATAAAGGATGAGCATGTAATTAAAATATTAATGCTAATTAATATATTTTTTAAAACCATTTCCAGTTCATTTTACAAAAATCAGTTAGCAACTGGTATAGAAAATTATAAATAGCAGATAAATTGCAATTTTTTATTACAAATTTTATAAAAGAGAAAAAGTGGTGTTACAGATGCTTCTGTATTATTTTTGAAAAAATAATCCATTACGCATAAATGCAATAAAGAGATGCAATCATAACTAAACTGTATGTAAATTTAGATACGCTAATATATAAACGACATATACCGATAATTAAAATTGTAAAACATTTTCTCATTTAAAAGTGAACACTAAAAAAAAGATGTTTTTTTAAAAGTCAATTTGGGTAAAGTGAGGCAATATAAATATTACAACAGGAAAAAGTAATCACGGGCTAAATTAAATACGGTTATTCAGGTTGTTCCTTCGACGCATGTTTAACGCTTATGGTCAGGGGTCTGAAAAAAAAATCTCCATCATGAGCCAAAAGTAATAGTGTTAGCAAGCGCACCAAAAAACAAAATCAATCATGAACTAATCTATCTCCTCTGTGACATTATCCGAAGCTGACTTCTAATCAACCTGTCAGTGGGAAGGTTACTGTGAACATCCCTGATAAACCAGCGGCCATGAAGAAACCTGTCCAATGATGAAACGAGGGAAAGCCAGGCGAATTCACATTCCGCTTAAATTGCAAACAAATAGTAGCCAACTGCGTTTTCTCTAAAACCAACCTCCCACCTGCCTGGACAAATCTAGTCCACTCACAAACAATAAAGCCTCTAACTAACACTGATTGTGGCATATAAAAGACTGTGGTTTCTTCCTGCCAAATGGCAACTCGTGGATTGATCACCCACATTACAAAAGCTGGGTAAAGCAATTGTACTAGCATTAAAAAGACAGCATGTCCTAAGACAGGAGGTCAAACGAGAAATATATTTAAAGCTACAGTATATCCTGAAGTCACACTAACTATACTAATCTCCTTCACAGTGAGTTACGCTCCTATTTAATACATTTACGATCAAAGTCTGCTATGCTGCTCAGGTAGTCATTAGTTTCTCCCAAGTGCACCTCCAAAGTGGCCACTTCACTCCACCCCACAATGGCAAAGGTCAGAGCAAAGCCAGCTATTTTCACACATCACGCTTAATAGAATAACGAAGAGGCGACAGGGCATGGGTGAGACATCCGTGTTGAGGAAACACTAAGCTCTGAAGCTACAAGAGAGTGTTTGTGTTCTTGGTAAGTGAGTGGCTTATTGGAGGATGTAACAAGTGCGCCACCTAGTGTCTTCCGTGTGCAATATTTGTCACCTGCTTTCAGGACAATCACAACAGTTGATTGCATAGAGACAGTTAGGCATTTTTAACCTTTATCTCATTTTGGTGGCATGTTTGCTCCCTGGTTAAATTTCTGACCCTGTATGGAACAGAGCAGCAAGCCATTTCTGATGTCTGTGCTTAGTTTGATGGTTTGGAAAAGATGCCAAAAGCAATGCTGTTGAGATATTACAAGGCTGCTCTGGGCACTGTTGAGTCAGCCTTTACATAGCGCCGCTTGTGAAATGATGCTTAGGAGAGCAAGAATCCTGAAAATAGGAATCTGTATAAATGACACCTCGGTCTGCGGTTCAAGGTGAACACGTCATCTTCATATTCATCACAAGATTCTCATTACCTGGGTTCTCTGCCTGTAAGCGAGCCTCTCCTTTCCTTACATTAAAGTAGATAACGGATCTAGAGTGAGGTAATTACAACCAAAAGTAATTGAACTAGTTCTAATTACACCTCATTAGCAGCCAATAACCTTGTTCACTGTGACTGAACATTCCAGCAAAACTTGACCTTCGCAAGCCATCTTTTAAGGCCTGTTTAATAGCCTTATAAAGCTAAATGTCTTAACTGAAGATTACACTGTAGCACATAATGAAGCAAGAACTCTTACCTTTATTAAAAAACATGGAGGCCATTTGTCCCATCTCGACTCTCTCGACAATGTCAAAGTGGTCAATATTCGCAGCACGCTCTGTTATATCAGATGACAAAACCAGCCCGTGACCTTAAGATTTTGACATTGCAAATCAGTATATTGACAAAGACACAAAACAACACTTACGGACAGAGAGAATGGGTCGCGTCTCGACGGGTTCTGAACGTCCCCGGATGACAACTTCATCATCTGAATAGTCCGAGCTGGAGTCACTATCGTGAATCTGACAATTTATATAAAATGTTTATTTATTGAACTAACATGCTTCTAGACAAAAACCAAAAAGCTTGGGGTGTTTTTTGAAAGATAATTTAATGCAAAAATATTAAGTAACAACTGTTTTCAAACATACTGTTTCATGACCAGCACATCTGTATATCAGAATCAGTGCTGTCAAACAATTAATCACGTCCAAAATAAACATTTTTGTTACATAATATATAGATTTGTGTGTTATTTTGTATACACACATATACAGCATATATTTACATGTGCATATTTACAGTATATTCATATAATTTATATCATATTGAAATATATTTAATATAAAATAGATACATGTGTGTGTATTTATATGTAATAAACAGATTAAGCCAAAAAAAAAAAAAAATCTTATTTTGGATGCAATTAATGACGATTAAACTTTTGACAGCATTGATTAGACTGATTTCTAAAGAATGATGTTACACTGAACACTGGAGAGTAACAGTAACAGTGCAAAAAATTGCAACACAAGAATATATCAATGTTTAATGTCAAATTTTTATTTTGACATTTTAAATGGCAGTTTTTCCATTACTGTTTTACTGTATTTTGAACTAATGTTTGATTGGTGGTGTACAGCTTCAGAAGATTTCAAAAGTATATTTTTCACATCTATGGCGGGGCTTTATTTTTTTCGCTCTGCAGCACTGTTGACTTTAATGGCATTTTACTACTTTTGAGCAGTAATTACACACAGGTTTGGAAAATAAAGGATAACATCTGGGTTTTTTGGCAAGGTGTCCTTTTAAGACAATGTTCCATATGACAGACAGAGGACGTTCTGTGAGAAAATGCATGATTGTTGCCTCAGTTCATTCAGCTGAAAAACTGTGTGCACAATATAATGTGACAATAAAAACAAGGTAGAATTTGTCATGCAAAATTGGTCGTGGCACGCTTATTCAGCATAAACATAATATATGCGCAACATATGCTGTTGAAGAAAAGAGATGATCTATTAAAATATAAATATAATCATTTTGCAATGTATTGTTTGCCAGAGAGGTTTGTATTGGGGAAAAGAACTAAAAGTCATACTGAGCTCTGACCTCGTTCTGAGTCTACTTCAACACATAATAGCTCTATTTTAGTACTTCTGCCCTAAATGGTCCTGTTTCATTCACTGATAGGTCAGTCTCGTTCAAAGCTTCATTGACTTTCTGGCTTGATTACCTGCAGTGGGACGTGCAACATTTCCAAGATCAGTGTAATTTTCATAGGGAATGACCTGAGACATAATGTTCTTATTCAGCTGTCATTAAACTGATGCAGTTACTAACCTCTTCCTGTTCTCTCCGCTTCCAGCGCAGCTGGGCATTGGCAGCGGCCATGGCTTCGATCACAAATGTGGTGGTAATGAAACTGAGAAACAATTTTGCACATTATTTTAAAAACAAAACAAAAAAAAATTTTTTGCCCCACTAAATGCAATATATTTTTCCATCTGACATGTTGCATGTTTTGGTCAATTGGGAAACAAGTAATAACCAATAATATTTACTTCAAAAATAAAATACATATTTTTAGAATTGCTTTCAAATGATTAAATCAAGTCTAAAATAAAAAGGTTTTATTTACATTATATGCGTGTATACAATATATTAAAAACAATTAAAAAATGTAATATGAAAATATAAAAGTAAATATTTTTTTTAATATATACTGTATGCGTGTGTGTTTATATATACACATAATAAATAAATGGTAAACAAATACTATTAAAAAAAAACTATTATCTTTTAATTTGCGGATTTGACCGCACTAATTTTATGCATTATATACAAACACACATTTAACTTTTTTTTTTGTGCAAAACGCGCAACTGTATGTCTTATACATTACATCCATCTCCTATAACCTGTATTTAAAGAGCACTGTTGTCTGGTCTCTTTCATTGATATACAGCTCCATCCTGTTTCATCTAAACACTCATAACTCTCCCCTAGGCTCTGTCAGTGACTCAGACAGCTGGCAGGTTGGCGGTGGTGATAAATGTGTTTTGATGGCCACAGCACCAGCGGTAACAGGGTTGAAAAGTCAGCTAAAGATGAGCGAGTGAGAGAGAAATTGCATGCAAGGAAGACATGGCTGTGCTGTCACACTGCACACAAGACAAGGCAGAGAATTGAAATTTTCAAATTCATGCCTTAACTACATGCAAATTGGAGACTCCTTGTAAACCTGTTTGGCAAACCCCTACAAATAACATTAATGGAAATCTAACACGCACAACCTGACACGTGGGGGGGGGGGG
>JAUCNO010000710.1:2795641-2811959 GCA_032353835.1 Enteromius viviparus | reverse complement strand
ATATAAAATACATAATATGTATTTTGTTTATATTGATCAAAGGAGTATGAAACCTAACCCAGAAACCCAATCTATTATTTATATTTGTTTTAATTTAATAAAACATTAATAAAATTATTTTAGGATAGAAAGCAGAGAAGATAATGTAAACTTTACATTTATATAACTTTTATTTCTGATTGAGTCAATATATCCTGTGGCCAATAAATATTTTATTTAATATATGTAATAAATATAAAACTATTTATAAAAAAAATTAAAATAAAAACACCACATTAAAAACATCTCATAAATAATGTAAGTCTTGAATGATTTCCCCTGTAGCCTCTCACCTGTACAACTCCTCCAGGATT
Source organism: Enteromius viviparus (assembly GCA_032353835.1). Lineage (NCBI taxonomy): Eukaryota > Metazoa > Chordata > Actinopteri > Cypriniformes > Cyprinidae > Enteromius > Enteromius viviparus. Next base: position 2,811,606 of record JAUCNO010000710.1, on the reverse strand, counting down.
TACCCCAATCATTACGCAAATGCCCCTGAAGGCGGAGTCTTTCTCTTCATTATCCCGAATGTTTCTAAGTGACGTGCACCTACGTTGAAGAAATAGAGGATTATTTCAGAAGTTTACACATTACGAGGCATGCAATGGTTTAATCATCTCACCAAGGCCGAATGAACTGCGGCAACATGGGGGCAACTTCCTGTGGGCACACATATCCCAGCCGACCAATCGTAATGGCTGTTTCACAAAAAAATGTGAAAAAAAAAAAAAAAGTGTTTTAAAAGCTGCAGTCAAAGCTACAGAAATCACAACACTTTCCACAGATATTTCAGGATTGTTTGTCTGTTTGGGAGTTTAGTGTGATTTTACTGAAGTGTCTGCATGCATTATTCTTGCTGTATGCATTTACCCGTGTTCTCCAGCAGAGTTTTGGGTGTATTCGGTCTGTTGATGATCTCCACAAGGCTATTAAGTGCCAAGGCCACAAACGGCTGCATCTCAGTACCTGTTATAACACCCAAAGAATCAACATCAAACAGCTATTAATATTAGATTAGCAAATAACTGCGGCATAATGAATATATAATGACTCATCACTTTACCCATCTGTATGGCGATCTCTCCGATGGCCCATGTGGCATTGTTGCACACGGATATGAACTCCGGGTTGAGATTGAGGCCCAGGACAGGCAAAAACTCCGCTAGAGAGTGTAAACGGACACCAATGACAAACTGACCAGCACAACACACACAGAAGCAACAGCTAGCATGAGAAAGCAGCTCTTCACGTGTCAGGCTTCACTCAGTATGAGTCAAAGAGCACTGCTCACCGATGCAGGGCTTGACGTGAAGGAAGCAGGCCTTAGTCAGGTCTCCCAGCAGAGCGAATGAACTCTGACGCACTTCTGGCATGGTGTCCTTTAATTAAAGCAGAAATAAAGCTTTTAGGCTCTGTTCATACAACACGTGTCCAATACGTTTAAGTGTCCAATATGCTCAGCTAAAACATGCACAAAATGAATAATAATGACACTACTACTATTAAGATACCTAAATTGTAACAATGCATTTAATATATTTAAAACATATTATATTACCTTTTTCAAATGAAACGATAATAAATATATTTGAGCGTACCTGCATGCACTGGAAGATCAGGGTCATGATGTTGCTGCGAGTGACCAGCTGCTCTACATGAGCCCCAAGTCCCTCCGCCAGACCGCTGAGCAGATCTAGGGCCACAATCATGAAGTCTTTATCAGGGGCCTCGTACTGGTCAGGCTGCTGGTTATACATCTGAAACAAGAACAAAAGAAAACGTCAAGACCAGGGCAATGAACCAAAACCACACATGCTATGGCTGTTCATTCTCCACTGACCATGGCTTGAGCAAGGTTCTTCTGGACCAGCGTGACACAGCGCTGATAAACTGGCTCACAGTAGGGCAGGAAGCCGCTCTGTAGTGCTGTGGCCACTGAAGACAGGCACTAAAACAAAGAACACGAACAACAAAAAGTTACAAACTCCTAGAGACATTTCAGTTTTTGAAATATGAATATCCAGCAAAAGAAAAACTAAAAATATATATACACATTTTCTTATATAGGTAAAGCAATAAGGTATAAAATAAAATACCTCCAATAAAGGGAACAGATCCTTGTCTTCATCTTTTAACTCATTCCATTTCTGAATAAGAGGGGGCATGAGCTTTTGGATGTATTCCTGTTAAACAAAACAGTCAGATTTCATTATGATTCTTGGACATTTTAATCTTGATACATAGCCAGGGCCCGCCCATACTTCCTGTGGCACTACATTCTATTACATTCTATTATTAGTCTGGCAAAGCTGCCGTTTTAGACCAGCTTGGTTGTGATTGGTTGTAGATTCGTCCAGTAGTATACAGAGGCATCTGATGGACGCAGGTTAAGCCCGCCTCCGAGAAGGCGGGTAGTTGGCCAGACTAAGCTCCTATGAGCTTTAAAGTCGCGGAGGCCAGGCTATTTCATATACTTAAAAGTCCAGTGATCTTACTGGCTGGTTAAGATGGTGCCCAACAGAGTCAGCGAGGGTTCCGATGGCATCATACAGGATCAACAAGTTCTTGTGCTGGTACTTGCTGAAGGCAAACACCAGTGTGTCCAATATGAAGCTCAAGTAGGGAACCAGCTCTGTACAGGCCTCTTCCTCCAGAGTCGCAAATGCACTGATGGAAGGAGAAACCCAAGAATTAGCTCAACATGACAACACTTCTCCAGAAACTCCATCCAGACCGAGAACCACAGCTAAAACATTAAATAATAATAATAAATAAAAATCTATAGTAAGGTTGTTTTTGGTCTTAGCTGGATTGTTTAAGAGGGCTTTATAGTTGGTAAGGTTAGGAAACCATATCTGGAGCAACCAGCTAAACCGCTGTAAACCAGCAAATCACCTTCACTAGTTTATTCTACCTAAAATTTGTTGTTTTATCATTTAAATACTACTAAAGTACTTTTGAATTAGCTTTTATTTCTTTATTTTTAAAATGTTACATTTTGCCATTTCTGCAAGAAGTTTCTTTTAATTAGCCTTTATTTGTTTTAGTTACTGCAGCAAAAATAAATAACTTAAAATTAGAAACAGTTTGAGATGACATTTAACTAATAGATATATTATTCAATGATGAAAAATATCTGATGAAAATATCTTGCTCTGACATTTTGAAGCATGTCAGTGTCCTTGTTCTGTTTTAAGATGCACACCTGTAATATTTTCTTACAAGGCATTTTTGTAAAAGTTGCTTAAATATTTATTTTTTTTTTTTTTACCTGCAGGCAGCCTCCTGAACCCTCTTGTTGCTGTCGAGAATGCGTTTGAGCAGCTCAGTCATGAGGGGTTTGAGGTAGGAGTCTGGCGGCTGGCTGACCACCCAGTGTGCATAGCGGCTCAGAGTCCAGCAAGCAATGGAGCGCACCAGAGCTTTCTTATCACAGAGACACTGGACCAGGTGAGGAATCAACTCCGGCAGGTACAGAACCATATCCTGCATGCATCCTGAGGACGAGAGGGGAACAGCTCAGAAAGATCATCCATACTAACAGTTTTGCAAAACACACTGAAATTCAAAAGTTAGTACATAATTTGATGCATCCTCACTTAAAGAAATGATTTTAATTCAAATATTAATATTCAAAATACAGAATAAAAATTTTTATTATGTCAGTTTTTAACAAACTTTAAAGCATCCCTACTGTTTTCAACAGTATTAGTTAATCTGTCCTACGTGTCACCTTTTTTTTTTTTTTTTTAAAGAAAAAATGGTAAATTGTATTGTACATTCTGAAAAAACAAAATAATGCGTAAAACATTGCCACACCCCTAATGGAACACCCCTATATTGATATTTTACAATTGACAATTTACAAGCAAAATTGACCAAATATGACGTAGCCGAATTAAATATGCTAAACTTGCACTTTACCTCACCTTTTTGCATAATACTTCCCGGCAAAATCATACCAAACAACTCCATTCACTGCATAAGAGTTTTCTACATAAATTAAAAGCTGGACAGTCTAATGAAATGTTTACTACGGATTAAAACATTAATTCTTAGTGTCTTAAACTGTAGGCACAGAACACAGCGCAGTAGGCAATAAGCTGTATTCATTGTCTTTATACCTTCAGCGATGGCTCCCAGCACCAGGATGCCAGACTCTTTAACCACCCAGTCCGGGTGAAACAGTAGCTCCTTCAGCACTGGAAGCAGGTGGGGCAGCAACTCATCCCGAAACACGTTTGCCAGTACATCGAGGGCAGCAGCTGAACATTTACCTACAGAGGAAAAACATGTAGCTAATGGGGTAAGATGATTCACCGGGCACCAATCTAACTTTATGCTTTTAAAGAATTTTGTGGATCAGACAGTATGAGTAGTTAAACATCACTGACATTCATGATATTGAGTGTAATCATCTCCACAGAAAACAAAACAAGTATAACAGAGAACCTTGGTATCTGCTTAAAAAACACCAGCATAATTCTTTTACACTTACGTAGATTCCAGTCGGACAGACTGTCGTCATCATCGTCGTCGTCATCTTCACTCTCCTCTCCTTCCTCGCCTTCGTTGCCCTCGTGCCGAAGGGTGACAGTGCGAGACTTGTGAAAGCGTGGCTTTATGTCCTGCTCGTTGTCTGGCACAGCCTCGTCTTCCTCCACATCACCCTACACAGGAAGCAGAAGGTCAGCGTGACAAAACAACTGCCAATAGCTGGTCTTCAACGACTGAGACAAGGCCTCGGGTCAGACAGTATGAATACTTGAAAATCACAGAAAATCAGGGATGATGTTATCGTCACCCCCGAGGCCAGGCTGCTGCAGTGAAGTGCTTGTGAAGCCAAGTAACTAACCTTCAACAAAATGATGTCAATCTCAGAGTACTTCATGCCATTCACCAGAACAGGAACTAGTCTATGAGAGATTATAGAAGACAGGAGGTCAAGACTGGACAGCAGGATATCTGAAGGTGTAGACGGATGTGAATCAGTCACTGGGGGAGTTTCTCTGACAATTGACCAATGCATGAAATACTTTCTAAAGCCACAGGCAGGACGTTTGAAATGTGACGCTTGAGAATGTGCTATGGAGTAGCAATGTTAAAATTTAAATAGCTATAAAAAAAGGGTCTACCAAAGGGTTGCCACACTTCACTGTATACCTCTACATGGTCAGTTACTCCACTTTTGGAGGACTATAAAATGCATGGAACTACCATTTGTCCTCATATCATGTCACAGTACAGGAGGTTTGCTGATGAAGGGTTTGAGACGGTGCATGTTTGTCAACTGAAGCCAGCACACTTTTGGTGAGATGTTTATGAGAAAAGAGAAAGGTGACTTACTGTGCAAGATGTCCAGACAGGACGTCCTTACAGATGGGCTGCTCGGCCAGCGTTAGCCAGAACTCACAGGCCTCCAGAGCCACGTTCTCATCCGGGTCCTGCGAGCGCTGCAGCATGTACTGCACAAACAGTCAACACCATCAGCATCTCCGACTGCTCAAGATCTACATCATCTCTTGGTCATCAGGATCTCACCTCAACGATACTGCGCATGTGAGGGATGAGTCGGTCCACTCGCACCTCCAGCAGCATGACCAGAGCCCTGCAGACGTTCTTACGCACCTCAGAGTCCTCATCTGCGGCCAGCGCAAACAGACTCTAAAATAATAAAAAGGGATTAAAACAATGCAGTTACAGCACAGCCATATTCAGACAGCAATGGTTTCTCAACATTTTAAAGGGACCGGTCAGTGATTTTTGCCATCTGAATCAGGAATGTTAATATTTTTGTGTAAAATAAAACAAAAAGTTGTGTGGTATTTAATCTGGGAGTAATTTAAGTTCTTATCAGTGAATTTACAAAAAGGGATCAGTGTAAAAGCTGTTGTACAATAAACGTTGCATGTTTTGGAAACCTGAAAACAGTTTAAATACTTTAATATAATGAATATAATGTCATTGCACCACTACAGCGAGTAGGGTCTGTTTACTTGATAAATAAAAAATAAACATTTATTTGCACATTTAAAAAGGGCAATTGTTAATGTTTTCAATACTTTTCCAATTTTTAAATACAATTATTTAATAACATTTTCATATTTACTCAAATTTAATTTTAATTCTAGTTCATTTTTAGCAAATTTTTTACATTTACATGATATTATTATAATCCTAAAGTCTGTGTTTTTCTCCCAATTTCCTGTAAAAATCAAATTATCAACTATTTCTGGACCAACACCAAAATTGAGGAAATTGAGTTTTTTTTTTGTTTACAGATGACAATCATGTGACCTCTTGACCAGGAAGTTTCCTAGTTTCACAGAACACATTGCTATCTGAACGAATGAGTTTTAGGATTCGGGTGCCATGCAAATAAATTTATCAAATCCATCACGTTCAAACCGCAGGTACCTCAATGAAGGTGTCAATGTTGTCCATCAGGGCTTGCGCTCTTCCGATGATAAACTGGTTCACACAGGCAATAGCATGAGACCTAAAGACACACACGAGCAGCCATAAGATTCCCAGAACAATGTACAGCAACACATGAGAACTAACTCTCTCAGACTGACCTGATCTTGGGGCTGCAGTGTTTGAAGAACTGCAGGAACTTGGGAATCATGATGTTCAGGGGTCGGTTGAGAGCATCACTGTCCAGGAGCTCAGACGAGTCCTCGCAGATCTTCTGTAAAGCTCCAAACGAGCCCTGCATGCGCACAAAAACCAACTTAGATCTCAGGAGCATCTCTAGATCTGATACACAACACACCATGGACACTTTAACTACGTCTGGAATCATTTACAACCACGTTTGAATATGAAAATGTGCACAAAACAGAAGGGTCAGAGGATGAAGAAGAAGTCGAGTTAAGGCAGATATGAAGAATGCAATGCACTGACCTCACAGATGTTGTAGTCCTCTGAACTGAGCATGTTGCAAAGCTGAGGCAGTAACTCCGGCCACGTCTGCAGCTCCCCTTTGGTTGAGATTGTTGTGATGAGGATACCTGAACAAACAATTATACATATATGTTTTTACTAAATGCAGCTTTGGTAAACAACATTCTAGGACTGTTATAAGTTTTAAAATTACTTGATTTTTCAAAAGCCTGTTAAATTCTGCCATTTATGTAAGGTGATATTAAAAGTTCTCTTAAAGCTGTTTGCTTATTTTATCTTTTTTTTTTTATTTATTTATTTTTTTTAACTTACATCAAATATGCCTGTCTTCTCTAAGCTCTCATACATTTCGCGTAACTTACCTAAACTTTGTGCAAGTTATTTGTTATTTCACATTAGGCATTTAGCATGGTGTATTTTTTATTTGTTAGTTTAAAGTAAAATGCACAACACTTTTAAGCGAAGGAAAATGAGAAGTAGAGAGAAAACTCAAATTAACACTTATTTAAAAAGTGAAATTAAGTAAAATGCACATTGGTTTTTTCCAAGTTATTAAAAATGGAAGGAAAGTGAGGGACAGAGGGGAAATTACCCACCATGGTGATAAGTCACACGTCGAAAAGGTGGGAAAATTTCACGGTTTCTAGCTAACAAATTTCAGTTCATTGGCTTATTCTAGACCGAGCTGAAAGGCTCACCGATAGTGGCACGGATGAGAGGGGAAGGGTCTCCGATGTTGTTCAAACATTCCTGCTTGATGAAGTGTGCGACTGCAGGGGGAAAGTTCTGATAGTGAACCTTCACGTTGTTCTTCAGTATCAGACCGCTGAGAGATCGAGTGGGCTCATCTGAAGAGCGTGAAGAAATCAAACAGACCGTTATATAATCAAATTCATACAAAGACTGTCTGAAACCCCCATGAAACAACCCACATGTGTAATAGGATTAAAAAAGCAATAAAATGAGCTTATATATATATATATATATATATATATATATATATATATATGAACCCAGATACCCACCTTCGGTTTTCAGCCTTGTGAGAACAAAGATGAGATAGTTGTTGAAATCAGGAAACTGATTCAGCTGCTCTAGTTTCTGAGAGTAAAAATGAAAGAATTAAGACATTATAATAAATGTAACTGGCTGTACATAAATACAGTCGCAGTTTAACATGTGCATTAACACTACTTTGATAAAGACTTCTAAAATAAAATCCCCATTATGCCACATAAACAGTAATTTTTTTTTTTAAATAGGTATCCAAACATATTACTGCACTGTGAGAAAAGCTATCGAAACCTGGCACACAAAGTGCACAAACAATTTCAGAAACTAGGTGATTAAAATGCATGATATCAGTATTTCCATACTAATATATCTTTGCAAGACTGCCATTTATATTTGTATATAAAAAAAAAATAAAACACAGATTTTTAATATCAGTATGGTCACCACCCACATATAACAAATCCCTTTAGAACCGTAACTGGCAGCCAATATTGTCTGTGTAGATGAGGATACCTGCTGCACAGCTCTCTGCGTGGCTGTGTTTGGAGACTGGGAGTCTCTGAGGAGTTGCAGGACCTGCTGGAGGCCTTGTTCATCTGGCTGCCACTCCATCCTACGCACACACCACAAAAGACACGAACAATTAGATTCTCCCTCCTGGTGTCTTCATAAAATACTTCCTCGAATCGAGCCATTGCAACACCTACGACTGCAAAATAACTCTTTCCACTTTGTGGTTTATGTGCGTCTGCACAGCAACGTAGGCTAGTACTACTACTACTACAGTGTGTATTATGAAGGCATTGAGATCCATACAATATCAATGCATGCGATGCATAGAAGCGCACCAATTTAAAACATTGACTGGTTTAATCTCTATATCAGATGAATTTTGGTTCATGAATGTTTAAACCAAACTGCAGGAATGTTATGCATGTTTATCAGTGATAACAAAAGATAAATCCAATCCAGATGCACTGTACAAAACATATCTCTCCATTTAAAATAGACACACTGTATTTAAATAAAAAGCCACTTCGTATTTTAAAAGCATGAGTTTCGAGGCATATCTTGATCTCAGTTTCAGACTTAAGTTTTTCTTGTTTGTAGCTAATTTTATTTCTATGTGCATGTTAAACTAGTATAATGAAATCATCGTGCAAACATATTTCTTAAAGACATTCTATTTCGTTAAAAGAGAGGGTTTCTAAAATGCAAAAAAAAAAACACGTGCATAACGGTTTACACTATTCAACGCGTAACGTTATAATATTTTGCGCTCTCAAAGATTCATCGAATAGCCGGTATTTTGTGAACTGCGAATGTACGCATGTGTTTTGCGCAATTCAGTACAATTCTGCATAAAGTTGGGGGGAAAAAAAGTTTTTCCGATGTTTGACCCAATTATTGTTCGACATGTAATACAGACCAAGCATGAAAAAGCAAGAAATGCACATGGGCATGCCTGCATACCACGATGAGGCCTTGTCTCGCTCTCCCTGTGCAACAGTGTGCTGTGGAAACCTCAGACACGACCCGCGTTAATACGCAACAATAACCTTAATAATAACACCAATGTAAACATCATTCGAAACTTTACATCCTAAGGCTACACTTAAATGCTATTTTATTCCCCTAAAACAGCATTAAACGTATACAAGAAGCGTATATCTATGAGCTATGGTTAGCATGCACACTCATCCCAAATCCATAGTGCTAACTAATATTGTGTTAAACTCTCACTAACTATATTATATCATGAAAATACCGTTAACGATGATGACTAGGTCGTGTTCACTTACACATGCCGCGTGCGGAGGCCTATCGATCAGCTCGTGCAGCGTGGAGCTCGCGCTAGTCTCGCGCAACGGCACTTTCAAACACTTCCGCAGCGCGAGCGCTACAATGAGGAAGTGACGCTCTGTCGGTCAGCGGCGCTACACTGCTGCCAGTTTCACATAAACTGAAGGGAGGGATTTTGTAGCAATACGCTTAATAGAAACACACTTATCTGTAGAGTAAGATTTGTCTACGCATTTTTATGTAAATATATATGAGTCTAGCTTAAATAACATTTATTTGGTATTTGCCTTATTTGTTGTATCGTTACAAATTTGGAATGCAATAAAAAAACGTAACCAGTGCAAAAATATACGCCACAAATGAGCACCTACTAAAATAGATCAATAGGCTATAAATTTAGCATTCACAGAAGCAAGAAATAATATAAAGAGAAAATTAATACGCTGTAACATGTTAATAAAAGAGGAAACACCAGGTTCGTGACGTCACGGGAACATGGCGGCGCACGGAGACTGTCTCACATGCGTTGTTGTTCAGATCTACTTTGGATCGTCATGCTGACTTTGAAAACTTGTTAAGTTTTTTTAATGCGCAACTGCACCGCTTTGAAAAAAATATATAAGTGATTTATAATCTTATATTCTTCCTTACTTTGTGTTTAATGCAAGAATTGCCAAACTACGCCCTAAAAATGGCCAGGATTTACTGTGGGCCCCTGCACACATTTGCACTTCTGACTTCTGTACTTCTGATTCTGGTGCACAAGGACGAGAAGGTTTCTTTTGCCTTTTCTCCATCAGCAGAATGGCAGCATAGTTCAAACATCTCATACAGGAGCGTTCCGTTCCAAAATAACTTAAGCAGTAGTGTTACTAAAGTGTCTGCTGATCCCAGGACTCACTCTAGGTCAGTCAGAGATCAGTGTGGTGTAGATGTGGACAGGCGCATCGACTGTGGCCGGGACAGATCTGTGAGCCGGGCTGATTGTGAGGGCAGAGGATGCTGCTATGTGCCCCTGCCTCAGTCTGGGTTAGGAGGACCACCGTGGTGTTTCTACCCAGTCCCTTACCCTGGATACAAGATGGGGCCCCTCTTCCCCACAGAGAAGGGCCAAAGAGCCACCCTGGCCCGTTCCGCACCCTCTTACCTCCCCAGGGACATCCCCACACTGCAGCTAGATGTGATGCCTGAAACCTTTGGTCGTTTTCACCTCACTGTGAGCAATTTGATTAGTCAGTTCACTTAGCAGTCATAAAGATTACCATTTGTGAGGAAATTCAATACGGTGAGATGATCTGCCCTCAGATGTCCTAGGAACATTAAATGCTTGAATCAGCTGAATCTGAAAATGCATCAGAAATGGTTTATTTTTGTATTATTTAATTTCTCTAAGGTTGGAATACACTACCATAGTTTTACCCAGATTGCACCATTTTTTTTCAATGTTTACAAGAGAGGAGTTAAACTCGGTGAAAGATTAATATGAAACCTACTCCACTTTATATACGAGGCAATTAATCAACACTGTTCTGCTGCTCGTCAGAGCTAGCAGTTAGAGAAAAACGCAGTGTATGATAGGAATATATATATTTTATCTTTAGCCGATGTTTTAATCCAGTTGGAGGCAGCCAGACATATTTTGCAGCACATACTGTTTTCATTAGTCTACTAGTTGTGTGATTCTCAGTTGTTTAATGTGTGATGGCTAGTTTTTCTCTGTGACCATTTATTGTTAAGTGCCTTTATTGATAGTGCACTCCCAATCTTACTTTATTTAACAAATTTCCCTTTAACACAGCTGAAGGATCCAGCATCTCCACGATATGAGGTTCCCTTTGTGACGTCCCAATCCCGGGGCCACAGGGACATTCAAAACCCCCTCTATGATGTTGACTTCCAGCCAGATCCGTTTGGACTCATTGTACGGCGGAAATCCAATGGCCGGGTTCTGTAAGTGACTAAGAGTAGATAAAGTTTCTTTACTTCAATTGTACGTGCAAGTTTTCTGCTGATATTGTTTTTGTTTGTGTGTGTGTGTGTGTGTTTCTGACTGGCAGTCAATGACAGCCTAATTAAAGATGTAGGAAAAGTTGCATAATTTGGCATAATTTTAACAACGTTTAACAAATGCATTGTATTTTCCTTCTCCTAGTCTGAATACTACAATAGGCCCACTCCTGTTTGCGGATCAGTATCTACAGCTCTCCACCAGCATGGCTTCCTCTGTGATATCTGGCTTGGGTGAACATTACACCCCCATCACGCTGGACCTCAACTGGAGCTCTGTTTCATTATGGAACAGAGACATGGCCCCACATGTAAGATCATCATATCACTTTCTACTTTAATGTTTCTTTTGTTTACACCTGTATTTAATGTTTGATATGGGCGTTTGTAGAGAAGTGCCAACCTGTATGGCTCCCACCCTTTCTTTTTGGTCCAAGAAGGAGATGGACAGGCTTATGGAGTCTTTCTTCTCAACAGCAATGCGATGGGTACAATTTTATTGTTGTCAAAAAAGACAATGGCTTATTATGTGGGTCTACTTTTTAAAACTAAAAGCTTTGGTAACCTGCCAATTGCAGAAGTGTTTCTGCAGCCCGCTCCAGCATTAACTTGGGTGACCGTCGGAGGAATACTGGACTTCTACATCTTCTTAGGCCCAAGTCCCCAGAGTGTGGTTCAGCAGTACCATGAGGTTATAGGTATTTAACTGTCTGCATGCTGTGTGATAGTTGTATTTTACCCATAAGGCAACTGGTTGTATCTTGTCATTTGAGGTTATCCCATGATGCCACCCTACTGGTCCCTGGGCTTCCACCTCTGCCGCTGGGGTTATACATCCACCAACATAACAAGAACAGTGGTACAGCGCATGCGCCAGGCCAAGATCCCTCTAGTATGTTTCCCATGTTCCCCTGTGTTTCTTAACATAGGGCGGCACCGTAGCACACTTCCAAGTGGGCCTCAAGATGGCGTAAAATGATTTAAAATTAATTTAATTTGAAAACTGTGACTTGGAAATGTAGTGAAAATTAATACAGTCTTAAAAGCATGATTATGATGAATATACACTAGTTATTTAGCTCAAGGTCTAATATAATTTATCATGTAATTTAATTGGGAGCAGGGTTAGAGGGTTTGAGTAAATAAAGTACTGTGTTCACTGTCTATATTTTTAAAAGCATTTTTAACTATAGGGTTATTCTGTGTCAGTTAATCCTAAACTTATCCAGCAAAATGTTTTATTTTGTTTATAATTATTAATATTTATTATACATAGTGATGAAAGACACATATTTAAAGGGATAGTCCACTCAATTCATTACTCAACCTCATGTCGTTCCAAGACCTTCATTCATCTTCATAGCACAAATTAAGATGTTTTTGATTAAATCTGACAGCTTTCTGACACTGCATTGACAGCAATGCAACTGCTATTCAAGACCCAGAAAGGTAATAAAAAAGGTTGGGGGGGTTGTTACTTTGGAACCTTGTAAGTCCCTATATAGTTAAATTCCAGAGATCTCAGTATGACTCCAAGAGTAAATTGTTAAACTGTAAATATTAAATATTAAAATCTAAATTTTTAGCTGGGGACCTCCGGTTGAGCTAACATAAATCAAGTTTTGTGAAAAATTGTTGTTCACATGGCTTCTACTTCATTCATTAAACCGGAAATGGAAGGTCAAGCGATATACACGACAATCTTCAATTGACTTCTGTAGGACGTACAGTGGAATGATCTTGATTATGCAGACCAAAGAAGAGTCTTTACGATTGATCCTCAAAGATTTGGAGATTTGCCCCGAATGGTTGAAGAGCTCCATCAGCTGGGCATGAAGTATGTGCTTATTCTGGTATGTGGATGATTTTTTGTGTGTGTTTTTTGTGCTTGACGCTTTGATTGGAAAATATCAGTGATATTAGTATCTTTAGTGAAAATAAAGACCAATAAGCAAATGGGTGTTGAAGAGCACATGTGTTTGTTCTAGGATCCAGGCATCAGCAGTGCAAGTCCTCCCGGTTCATACAAACCCTTTGATGACGGGTTGAAGAGAGGAGTGTTCATCAAAAACTCCACTGGACAGATCCTTATTGGGAAGGTAAGATTCCCAATAGATTGGTTAAGATTTGGTTGAGTTACGCTGCCGTAAAGCGCATCACTTCCAGGACAAACAATGAAGAATAGTAACTATGACTGGGACTGTCATATACATAACCTTATAATGACAGCCCTGTTATAATAATACGCTGTGAATTTTTACAGTTAAGCTGTCGTGTTTCTGCACGTTGTTGTAAATAAATTCATACATTCTTAGGGTTTCGATGATGTTTAATGTTAACTATCTTTTAATGAAAATCTGATGAAAATCTGTGAGTCATCCGCTGCACACTTTCCCTGTATGTAAACGTCAGTAATTATGACTGTTGCATGACTGACACGACTCTTATTTTGCCCCGCCCCCAAACATATGATTCGACTATCAAAATCCTTAGTCAGGGACACCCCTAGTAGTATTATAGTTAGGGCTGGGCGATATATATCGTACGATATATTATGCGCATCTCATCGGTAAAGCCGGTTCTTCTAACCCTTCTTCAGCTGTTTTTAAATGCAGCGCCAGTTTATGAACAGAGCCGTAGATCACTGAAAAGCTGCGCCATTGAATCACCCGCGAAACTAATGCGCAGCTTCTCGGTGATCTACAGCTGAAGAAGATTTAGCGCTAATCAAGGAACCGGCTTTACCGACGAGATGCGCATAATATATCGTTCGATATATATCGCCCAGGCCTAATTATAGTCATTATAGAATATGGAGGAGAGCATTGTATCTTTATATCTAACCAGGTATGGCCGGGTCCAACTGCTTTCCCAGATTTCACCAATCCCACAACACAGGACTGGTGGATGGACTGCATCAGAGTCTTTCACAGCCAAGTACCTGTCGATGGACTCTGGATAGTAAGTATTTTACCTTTTAAATAAAATATAAAATTAACTATTATTTAACATGTTTTTATTAGTTTTGTTGAGAAAGTGGCCAAACGTAGCTGAACATATATATATAACTATATATAACTTACAGATAGCTTCTACGTTTCTTTGAAATTGTGTTTACAGGACATGAATGAGCCGTCAAATTTTGTGCAGGGCTCTGTGGATGGGTGCCCTGACTCTGACTTGGAGAAGCCCCCTTATACACCAGGTCAGAGTAAACTCTTAATATACTTTTTTAAATTGATTATTATTGATTTGATGTGACCTGCATAAATAGATGTGTCTGGGTTTACAGATGTGATCGGAGGTCTGTTAAGCTCAGGAACTCTGTGTGCGTCCTCACAGCAGTATCTGTCCAATCACTACAATCTGCACAATCTGTATGGGCTGACCGAGGCTATCGCCACCCACAGGTCAGAGAAGTGCCCCTTCTGTTCATAACTGCACTGAATGTATCACATGGCATGGGGAAATACCTAAAGCTCATTGGGAAACAGACTTGGTTTGACATGTTGCAGTTGTGTATTTCAGGGCACTGTTAAAAGTGAAGGCCACTCGGCCGTTTGTCCTGTCCCGGTCGTCTTTTGCAGGACTGGGCTGTTTCTCTGCACACTGGACTGGAGATGTGCAGAGTGACTGGGAGCAGCTTCGCTTCTCAATACCTGGTTAGAGAGAATAACACTAACAAACATATGCTAAAACGTGGATTCTAATAGGATAAAAGACGTTTTGCTTACAATTGGTGTTAACTTCTGACTATGCTCAAAGCAAACGAATGATTCAAAGTACCATTAGAGAAATTATAATGTTCATAATGCAACCTGGCCACCCAGATATGGGCATTGCACATCTTTGATTTTGTTTGTTATTCTTAATGCTTGGAAAGCATGTTTCATCCCAGCTTTTAGTATGTTGCTGTGTTTGTGTGCCTGCACCAGGTGTGCTCCTGTTTGGACTCTATGGCGTCCCGTTAGTGGGAGCTGATGTCTGTGGGTTTAGAGGTGACACTACTGAAGAGCTGTGTGTGCGCTGGACACAACTTGGAGCCTTTTACCCCTTTATGAGAAACCATAATGACAGACCCAATGCGGTGAGATGTCAATCAACAATTTAAAGCCAGCTGAGGAAATATGTACGTATTGATAAATAGAAATATATAAAACATGTGTTGAAGAAAAAAAAAAATATATATATATATATATAATATGATGAAATAAAAGTGTTTTTTCTGAATTTTGTAAATAAAGTTGAAATTGTATGAATTATGTTAAAATATTTTTTTTCAAGCTTGTTAAAATCACTAAAATGCCATCATATTATTCTTTTTTATCATATTCAGTACATTTTAAAATTATTAAAAGAAAATGTGATCATACTGAATTTTATTAGATTTTAAATAAAAATCATTTTAAAATAATAAATGTTATTTAACAATGAAAATTGTGAAAGACTATTTATAATTTAAAACCTTATTATTTCAATATATTATTTTACTTTTAATATACAGTATTCTAATATTCTGATTTAGTGCTCAAGTAACTTTTCATGTTATTCTCAATGTTAAAAACAGTTGTGCTGCAGCTGCTGCTTAATAATTTTTTGGACAAGCATGGATATTACAAGCTTATAATTATATTAGTGCTGTCAAATGATTAATCATGATTAATCACATACAAAATAAAAGTCTTTATTTACATAATATATGTGT
>JAUCNO010000710.1:2774398-2795541 GCA_032353835.1 Enteromius viviparus | reverse complement strand
CATACAAATATATTATATAAAGAAAAACTTTTATTTTGATGTGATTAATCATGATTAATCCGTTGACAGCACTAAATTATATACATATATATATATATATATATTTAAATAACTTATAAAGCATGTATTCTGCATGACCTTATTCTACATCCTTAATCCTACTCAATACCTACTATAAGCTTACTAATTATTAATAAGCAGTAAATTTTATTGGGGCAAAAGTTGTAGTTGATAATATATATTCTTAAGGACATCAACACCAAAAAAATAAAACTCCAAAAAAGGTGTACAATATGAGATCTTTTATATAGTCAGAATTTGTCCCTAAACTAAAGTGTGACCAAAATATATTGCAATATTAGCAGTATATGAATATTTCTTCCCATATTCCATACTGCCAGCCCCAGGAGCCGTATGTATTTAGCCAGGAAGCCCAGGATGCCATGAGGACTGCAATCAGACTGCGATACTCTCTGCTGCCCTTCCTCTACACGCTGTTTCATCACACACACTCCTCCGGCAGCACCGTGGCCCGTCCTCTCTTCCTTGAGTACACATTCATTCTCGTTTCAGCTCGATATCTTCATCTGAGCTCAGCGATGACCTCTTTACTGAGTCCGCTCATTCTTTCAGGTTTCCCACTGATCCAGATTGCCAGAGCATTGACAGGCAGTTCCTGTGGGGCAGTTCACTGCTCATCAGCCCCGTTCTGGAAGAGCGAGCGCTGGAGGTGACGGCCTATCTTCCCCCGGGGACTTGGTACAGTCTGCACAATGTAATTCCTCTCTTATGCTCTACGTATTAGCACATTAATAGCTTTTATCATAATTGTTTAATTATTTATTCTTCCCTAAGCTCAATTCAAAAGAATTGCTTTCTAGTTAAATATATCTCAAAATCATTCGAATGTGCTGATCTGCTGCTCCAGAAGCGTTTCTTATTATTAGCTTATTGTATGACCTCTTCAAGTCAAATGACTATTTGTATGTGAATGAATCATAGGGGGAAGCGTATTACAGTAAAGGGCAATACACTCTGTTCCCTGCTACATTAGACACCATTAACGTTCACGTGAGAGAAGGGAGCATCATCCCGCAGCAGGTGGAGGAAAGACTAGATCTAGACATAGTCATTCGTTTAATTTAAGCTTTGTGTAACAAGTGAATTTGTTTCTCAGGTTCCTGCATTGACGACTACAGCTTCTCGCAGGAATCCTTTCACCCTAATCGTGGCACTGTCTGTGGGAAACTGGGCTAAAGGGGAGCTCTTCTGGGACGACGGGGAAAGTCTGGACACTTTTGAGCATGGAAATTATTCATACGTTCTGTTCTTTGCTGAAAAGGTATAAAATAGGGTGAATCTTGGCTTTTCTCTTGAACATCTGTTTCCTATTGGTATACTGTGTTAGAGCAATCCAAAGTGAATTGCTTCAGCCGACATTAAAATGTAAAAACGGCAAGCGTTGTGTTTACCAGACTTTTGACTGTCACTTCTTATAAATATTTCTTAAAAATGTACTCACCCTTTAGGCCATCCAAGATGTGGATAAGTTTGTTTCTTCATCAGATTTAGCATTACATCACTTGCTCATCAGTGGATCCTCTGCAGTGAATGGGTGCCATCAGAATGAGAGTTCAAACAGCTGATAAAAACAACACTATCATCCACAAGTAAACTGATTCTGGCTAAAATATGAATAATATCCATAATATTGTTTTCCCCTTTAGGAAATGTAACTTTGAGTCAGGAGCGAACTATGCACAAAAAAAAACACCACTATATAGACTAGTCAAGTTGTTAAACCAACTTTCAGATCTGTTCTGATAATGACAAAACTCATCTGTGTCTTGGAAGGCCTGGTGGTGAGTAACGTTTTAGCCATTTTTGAGGGAACTATTCCTTTAACTAGAATGTCTTTTGAAACTTATCAAACAAATGGACTGATAGAGAATACTCCATTGAAATGTACTGTATTGTTTGTTAAATCTTTTAATATTCCTCTGCAGTCTTATGTGGTCAGCAAGCCAGTCAAGTTAAACGGATCTCTGGATGGTTTGGTCCTGGGGGAAGTACGTGTTTTTGGGGTTCAGACTCCACCTACATCCGTGTGGGCCAATGGCCAAAAGGTTCATGACTTCTCTTACAGCCCAGACACCAAGGTATGCAACAAGTGATTTTTATAATGTGCTGATATTAAAAAAGCTGTTGAGATGAAGTGGTGAATTTGTGTGTGTGTGTGTTGCAGGTTCTAACAGTGCCAGGTCTGGACTTACCCATGACAGCTATGATCACAGTCCAGTGGAGCTGATGAGAATTCTCTGCACTGTTTGTGCTCGTTGCTTATGAACTTTATTTTTTTTACTTTTTTTTACTTTATTTAGAACTTTTTTTAAATCCAGTTATCATTAACACCATGTTTCTGCTATACCTTTTCATTTAAATATTGTTTTTGCTGTAAAAATAAATCTTTATTGTCATTTTATGTCCTTAATGTTTCATTGTTGTGTGACTGTGATAGAAGAATCAGAATCAGTATTTCACATCACTTGTGTTTTTTCTTTATTTTTGACATTTATACTTGCATTTATACGTTTAGCAGATGCTTTTAGCAGCCACTTGCCAATCATTGCGAATTGCAGTACATGTAGCAAGGTTTTATTTATATATTTTTTAGACTTGTTTCTCTTTTGCTGCTTTTAAAATGACACAAATGAATATGTAGTCACATATGCATAGTGGGGTTATTGCATTTATTTTAATTAAGTTCAAAATTAAATAGATTTCATTACAATAATATAATATTAGAATTGTATATTTTATACATGTTTTACATAATTATATTTTAACACACACAATGTGATATATATATATTAATAAAATGCTAAACCCATCGCATTATGAACAGAAAGTTATTATGAACGGGACGCACGTCCTGCCTCGAGCGTTGCGTTCAGAGGAAGCGCGCCGTCGTTCCGGAAGCAGCGGAATGTCGGTGGGCGGAGCGTCCAGTCTGGCGTCAGCGGCGGCGTGCGGAGTGAAGTGTCACCGATAAACACACGCGTCATTCACCGTAGCCTGGATCGGACGCGCCGCTGCTGAGATGGACGCGTATCGACGGCTGTAATCGTTTCTGGTGCTGAAGGTAAGACTGCTGCACGGGTGCTTTTTTATTACAGATGTATTCCTACGGCTGTCATCATTGGAAGTAGTGTAGTTCGCGTCCCATATGGGTACAGCAGTGCACACTGTACAGCAGATATAACAGGACGCCTGCACGACTTCCGTCTGAAATCAATCCTCATGCGAGATACGAGATCCGAGATCCGTCAAAGTGGGACGAAATGGCTTGTCCATTAACATTCAGTACTGATAGAGGTCAATTACCCTGATCAGAAAGACAAAACAGCTGCGACAGGCCTGGATATTATCAATGTTTTTTAGTTTTTTTGATAAGTCTTGTTATATATTTGCCTGCTGTAATTTTAATGTTAGGGCATGCACAGGGCAAAATTTAGTTTTTAAAAGACTTGTAACTTTGCCATTGGGGTTAATATATTTTTGCCTAAATAGATTATTTTATGACACTTCTTAAAGGGATAGTTCACCAAAAAATAAAAATCTGTTTTGCATGCACATTATTTTTCTTTCTTTCATTTGTGAAACACAATACAAGGCCATAGTTCATATTTAGGTATGTTTGAATTATTATAAGTGCAATGCAAATGCATCTACTGTATGATAGCAAATAATTAATTTTAGTCTTAGTAAATAGTAGTTAAAAACATTTAGTATTCATTGAGTAACACAATGTAAATCTTTAATAAATCTTTTTTTTTTTTAAAGATTGTTTTTATAAGAAAATATGTATTTTTTAAATTCTTTAATTCATGTTTAAATCCTGTTTATTTCTGTTTTTTTTTGTGTGTAATTGTTCATTACTAACAAGTTTTAGTGAAAACTGTTTTAAGGAAATCCTGTTTCATTTTTTTCCTCCTTCCTCCATTAATGCCCTAGCTCTTAAATTTAATTTCAACTTTCACATAATAGTCAAACTTGGCACGTAGTGATCATATACAAGGGGTTCAGTTAGGCGGGAATGATCTGGAATGATGTTCTGGTGCCTTTAATTCAGTTAAACAACATAGTGTCAATTTTAATTTACTACTTATTTTCGTTTGCTTCTTTTTCAGGACCCATTTAGTTAGCAAACATTACGCCTAGCAAGTGCCGGACCCTGATAGAGGTGACACACATTTGCCTAGAGCCTCTCTGACGGGTTCTCGCTGACTGTTCCAGTCAAACTGCAAAATAAAATGCAACCAAATGTGCTGCCATTTCTGATATGCATCAACTGATTTATTAAAAGACAAGTGTCATGTCATATCTTGCCTAGTGCAATTAAATCATTACATTGGTCATTTTTTAGAATGCAATTCGCGTTGCACAGAAGCAGCAAAGTCCTAGATCTCTGGAGGGAATGTTTATGTTTGGGTGAGCTAATTGTGCGTTTAAAGAGTAGGTCTATTAGATTGAATGTCAAGAATTGAACACCAGTTTATCTTCGGTGTGCATTCCTGGCGATGCAGTAGTAGTTGTGTTCGCTTGATGTCTGTCAGAGCGAGAGATTGCAGCGGTGCTGACAGATCCGAGAAGAAACAACACATGCTTCTACTAATGACTCTCTTCTTAGTGCACTGCTCCTGATAGTACACACTCACTTTCTCCTGATTTGGCCTGTTGTGAGTCTGCTGCAGTGCAATGATGTGGCATGTCTACTCACCGGAGTTGTGTTTGTGCTGTAATTAAGTTTTAAGTCGACTTCACCAGACAAACGTGTTCCTCTTACAAATTAAGTATAGTATAGGGTTCGTGTGGCTTTTTTTTTTTTTCTTTATTAGCCTTAAAGCTATTGTATGGTTCGTAATAATTTTCACATTTTCGCAATTAGGAACATTAATGTTCTCTGGTATGTGACAGGAAGTTGAGCTCTAATCAGCACAAAAAAAGCCATTCCCGAAGAGTTTTGTACCGTTAATTAAGACAGAAGAGGAAGATTGAAACAAAACATCCGTCCCGAGGAAGTTCTTGTCACGAGTGATGGATGACTGTGAATGTTGCCTCATTTGTTTTTGATCAGATATGTATTTTTTAGCTTAAAATATTAGTGCTGTCAATCGGTTCAATTTTGATTAAAATTGCTATTATTTTTGCTTTCAAAATAATTGTTATATGTATGTTATATTTATGAAATACACACACATACAGCATATATGTTGTACTTATAGTTCATGTAAAATTTATGTTCATATAACTGATATGATTATATATATATTTATTAAATATATAACATAAGAAATGTAAAAAAAAAATATGTATGCATGCATGTGTTTGTATTAATATATACATAATAAATATACAAAGTATACACTTACATATAATGTAAAAAAAATATATATATATATTGTGGTTATTTGACAGCACTTTCAAATATGGATATCTAAAAGAATGTGTATGTTTTAGATACTTTAACATTTTGAAACCCTTTTTAATTGGCTTTAAGTGTTTTTTGCAGGGCAGTTCAATGACAAGCGAGGGGTTAAATTATCTAAAGCAGGATACTGGCACCTTTTATGTTAAAAGTTATAAAAAAAAAATTTAAATTTGATGTTTACCTGTTTACCCCCAGGACATCCTAGATGTCTGGGACTTTGTTTCTTCTGTACTGTCTATATTTATTATGTATATATAAATACACACATACAAACAGTAGATATTTAGAAAATATTTACATGTCTATATTTAGGTAATTTATATTTAAATATATTTACATACAAAAACATGCATGGGTGTGTATATATATATATGTATGTATATGAATATGTATGTATATATATATGTATATGTGTATGTATATATGTATATGTGTATATACTGTATGTATGTGTGTGTGTGTGTGTGTGTGTATATATATATATATATATATATATAAACAAAAACACTTTTCTTATTATTTCTTATCATTATTAAGGCTCTGACAGTGTTTTCTAAATGTTGTGTTTTCTTCTAACACTTCTTCACACTGAATCTTCTGTCTGTTTCTGTGGCTTTGAGTTCCTCCAGCGAGTGAGTTGGCACGTTTGTGTGTGTGTCTGTTTGTTTTAAGGTGTGTGTTTGTGTATCTTAGTCACAAATAGCCATGCTGTTAGTTTCATGAGGGTGACATGGATTGACTCTGACTTTCATGGATTATTCATATGTTGTCATTATTAGATCAATCAGGTCAATATTATTACTGTTGCTTTTCTTAAATGAAACCGCCTTAGTGACGTTTGCGCCTGATAAATGTGACCTCCAGAGGTCGTAGTGATCCACCTCATGATGTATTCTGATTTCCAAATAATTTTTAGGCAAGTGATTATTGTAAACCTGGTTGTTGGGAACAGTAAAAAGCCCCCACTGATTGAAGGTTGTCTTGTTGTCTCAGAGGATGGGAGCAGTGAGCAGTCACTGGAGGAGATGTCATTCGGTCGACTCTTGCGACGTGCATCCTCCAAAGCCTCTGACCTTTTGACGTTTAACTTGGGCACGGGAGGATCACGGACCGTGCTGGATGGAGAGATCATCTTCTCCAAGAACAATGTGTGTGTTCACCCGGCCGAGCCTCTGCCCGGACTGCCTGAGCATCACCCAGGTACCACACACCCAATAACTAATAAAGTTATTCTCAAGGTATGGGCATAGCGGAATATAGGTTGTTTGTAAAAACATAATTGGATACCTTTAAACCTAACACACCTTGACCCTGGCATGTTCCATTAAGCCAGCCAATCAGATCTTAGAGTCAGTTTTTCTGACCGTGTCCTCTTTCAGGTTACCTCTGTGTGCACCTGGAGAAAGACGAGACCCTCGGCTCCACCCTCATCCTCACCTGGGTGCCCAACTCTCGCATCCAGCGGCAGGACGAAGAGGCCCTCCGCTACATCACACCTGAAAGCTCACCCGTCCGCCGCAACCCCCGCCGCCGAGCCCACCGGAGCCACTCTCGCCCGCCACCTGCCCCGGAAGAAGAGGAGGATGAAGAGGCGCCTGAGTCGGCCCTGCAGAACCAGCAGCTTTTGGAAGAGGGTGACGAAGGCTCGTGCGAGCTCTCTGCAGACGAGGTGAGTCGGGACAGCACCCTCGGCTCAGACTCGGACACCTTTTCCTCGCCCTTCTGCCTGTCGCCCGTCAGCGAGGTTCTGGGAGAGAGCAGCAGCTCCGTCTTCCTGGATAACGAGAGCAGGTGAGATAAACACACACCTCACAGAAATGTGCCAGGGGAGTTAAAGGTATCCATGTGTCCGTGTTTTCAGTTCATTTCAAGATTTTACCTTCAAATATGTATTTTAGGTTTATGTTTACATAGGTGTTCCCCATTTTGTCTTTACTGGTTCATATTAAATGTCCTGCAGTGTGACAAATGGATTTATACATTTATAAGTGACTTTTTATAGCTGTTCATTTACCATTGACAGATGCATAATTATTAATAATAATTTGAAATTTATGTTAGTGCTGTCAAACGTTTAATCATGATTAATCGCATCCAATATTAAAAGTTTTTGTTTACAAAATGTGTATATTATAAATTTATTATAGATTGTATTTTGAAAATTTATACATGTATATATTTATATTTATATAATATATAAATATATTAAAAATACAAACAACATTGTTCCTAAATATATATATAAATGTGTGTGTTTGTTTGTTTGTTTGTTTATATAGGCATAAATATACCACACATATGTGGAAGAGAATTAGGGCCAAGCAAAAAAAACATTTAAATTATATCATTTAGAGATTAAAGTCATTACGAGAAAAAAAGTCATTAAATTACGAGAAAAAGTCGTTAAATAACGAGAAAAAAGACGTTTTGAAAAAAAGTTTTTTGTTTTTTTTTAGCTTCAGACTCAGGGCATAAAAAAAACATCTAAAAATATGCATATTTATTTATATATATATGTATATATGTATATGTATATGTATATATGTATATGTATATATGTATATGTATATATATGTATATATGTATATGTATATATGAAAATTTGAAATGGTTTCAGCATACATTAGCATTAAAAGTTAGTTAAAAGTTGGTAATTTTATTTTATTACAAGTATTTTTTGAAATTCTCACCAAGGCTGCATTCATTTGATCATTAATACAATAAAAGTGTAATATTATGACATTTTTATCATTTAAACTAATGGTTTACTATTTAAATATCTTTCAAATGTAATTTATCCCTTTGATCAAAGCTGAATTTTCAGCATCATTACATCTTCAGCATCACATGATCCTCCAGATATCATGCTAATACACTGATTTGATGTGTAACAAACATTTCTTATTATTATCAAAGTGAAAATAGTTGCGCTGTTTATTTCCGCAAAAGCCATTTTAGCAGGATTTGAAACCAATCCTTTGTAAAGTATGTACTGTCACTCATGATCGATTTGGTGTATCCTTTCCGAATAAAAATATTTCTTTATAAAATAAAATAAAATCTTACAAAACCCAAGCATTTGAATGGTAGTGTAGATTATGATTTTGCAATAGTAACACGTTAAAAAAAGCTGCAGTGTGAATTTATGGTAGCTGATAACTTCTTATTTATTTCAGATAATGTCTTTTTAATCATCTTACTAGACCATGTAACTCTTGGAACAGACTCTTGGGTGTAGCTCTGTGTTTTTAGTGATCTTACTGTCATCATGCTTCTGTCATGTACATGCTGTGCTGCTGCGGGTCTGTGTGTAGTAAGAGGAGCTGCTCCGAGCTTATTCATAATTCATAGATCAGCTCAGCATGCCTTATTACACAGCATCAGGTGTTCCTGTATCCAAGCTCTACAGCTTTCCGTGATCACAGACCATCTCTCATAAATGTTAGCACAGATATAACGCTTCTGCCAACAACAATTTTTTACAACAGTGTAATCTTATACCAGCATGAATACTGCATACTATACAAGAATTATATACTACATGCCGTTTTAAAATAATAGCATATAAGATGGAATGCATTGTACACCCATTAATTTAAGCACTTATTCTTCTTAGTTAAAGGATTCACTGTTAGTATGTTGGTAATGTTAGTAACAGTTGCAAGTAGCCATTGACTTCCATATTATTTTTGTCAGCGTGTCTATTTACACTAAGTACAAATAGACCCCCTTGTTGGCAGAGGCTATTTACACTAACTCCGCCCACTTATTTGCAATAAGTATTATAAATAGCAGTGTTTTAACTGTGTAAATAGAATCCATAGCTATTTGCCCTGAATGTAAATAGCATCTATGGCTAAGACAATGTGCTATTTACATTTAGTGCAAAGAGCCAATAACTAATTTTTCCGTACTATGAAGGTCAGCAGTTACCAACTTTCTTCAAAATATTTTTTAGCATGCTTGTGAACACACAATGTGGCCGTGATGCTTGTAATGCTCCACTGCGGACACTAGATGGAGACATTACAGGGCGATATGCATGAGAGAGAGCAGGAAAGCCCAGTTTTAGGTTGGCAGTGAAAGTCTGTGATCTTCTGCAGATTTCCTCCCCCAGCTGCTTCAGCCAGCATTCCCTCTTTCAGCTTGGTTTCCTCCTTTTGTTATATGTCCTGAGCCGCGGGGGTGAGGCAGGGACACAAGCTGTCCATCTGATCATAAATATCAGTGGCTCGTGTTTGACTGAGTCTGTGATGAACGGCTCCGTTCCTCTCTGCTCCTTTGGGTGGAGAGCGCTCTCTTTGGCCTGCTTTTTGCCATTCATTTTCTGGCTTCCACTTCCTCTCTGGATCCCTCAGTGTTTGTTTCACTTCTCTTTTTTTTCTGCCCGTTAAGTTTCCTTCCTCCTTCGCTTTTTCACTCTTGTGGTTTTCCCTACTGTTTGTTTTCTTTCCCTGCTTCTCTGTCATTTTTCTTTTTCTCCCTTGTCGTGGTTTGGCTCGATGTAGGGTTTAATACATTTTTAACCTTTGTAGATTTTTTTGGTGTTTTTGATGCCCATTTTCACCCTGTTTCTGATTTTTAGTATTATATGACATGTGTAAATGTTCTCTGTCTACATTAGACATTATAATGTAATATAATGTATTGTGGCTATCTAACTAAACATTTAACTAACTGACTTCCCTCCATTTAGCTAGTTCAGTTTAGTTACCTTATTTGCTCATCTTTCTAACATTATTTAATGTAATTCATCCAGCTAACTTATATCTGTCCATCATTTTATTCCTAACTAACAGTGATGTGGTTATTTGTATATATCAATATTTATAAATACCAAACTAGTTTCTGTTTATCTAATTGGTTGGTTCAATTTACTTTATTTCCTCATGTTTCGGGTCCTAACTAACACTTAGCCATCCATCTACCTAACTTGTATCTGTCAACCTGTTTGCTTAGTTCAGTTTTGTCCCATTATTTTCTCCCATTTCTCTTGTTGCTTACTAACATCTATGTGGCTGTTCATCCATCTGTCCATCTAACTAATCAACCAATGAACTTTATCCATCTAGTTGGTTAGTTCAGTTTATTTACCTTAATTTCCTAACTAACATCTTTGTGCCTATCCATCTATTTGCTCAACTAACTAATCAACTAACTAACTTCTATCAGGCCATCTGGTTGGTTGGTTAGTTCAAATCACCTTATTTGATCTTTTTCTCGCGTTCCTAGCAAACATCTATGTATCTATTCATCTATCTTTCCAGCTAATTAACCAATAAACCAACTAATTCTTCAACTTAGTTACTTTATTTCCTGATGTTTCACCTGTTCCTACCTAACCTTTATCCATCAACTGAATTATCCAACCATTCAACCATCTAATTTCTGTCTGTCTATCTGCTCATGTAGATGGTAAGTTTATTTTAGTTAACTTATTTTTCTCTGTTCCTAATTAACATCTCTATGGGTATCCTTCTAGCTAAATAACCAGTAAACCAACTAACTTTGTCCATCTAGTTAGTTAGTTAGTTTAGTACATGTACCTTACTTTTTTACTGTTTATCCTGTTCCTAACTAACATCTATGTGCCTGTCCTACCCACTAACCCAGCTAAAATCATCCATCTAGTTGGTTAGTCCAGTTACCAAATTTTTTCCTGTTCTTAACAAACATCGGTGCATGCCCATCCAACTATCTAACTTTTGAACCAACTAACTTCTCTCTTTCCAACTAGTTGGTTAATTGAGTTTAGTCACCTTATTTTATTATTTTTCTTCTAGCAAACATCTATGTGGTTATTTATCAGTCTATTCAACTAAATAACAAAGAAACTAACCAGTTTCTGTCTATCCATGGGTTGGTTTAATTTAGTTAACATTTTGAACTATTGATCTAACCATATAACCAACTAACTTCTATCATCCCATCTAGTTGGTAAGTTCCATTTAGTTGCCTTATTGTCTTATTCTTAGCTAACATCTATATGGGTATGTATTTATCTATTTAACTGATTAGCCAATCATTCAACTAACTTTATCCATCTAGTTGGTTAGTTAAGTACATTAATCTTACTGTACGTTCTCTTGTTCCTAACTAACATCTTTGTGCCTCTGTGTCTAACTAACTAAACTAACCAACCAACCAACCAACCAACTATCTATCTAGTTGGTTAGTTCAGTTCAGTTACTATATATTTTTTTTAATGTGGCTAATCCATCCAACCATCTAACCACTGAACCAAGTTTAACTCTTAGTACATCTAATTGCACTGAAAAAATTATACTGTTTTTTTGTTTTGGTTGCAAACAATTTAGCTAAATTTATTTTAACTAGTTAACTAAATAGTTTTTTTTAAATGTTGCTAAAATAAACGGATTGGATTTTTCCCCCCAGTGTGATTAGTTCTGTTTAGTCACTTTATTTTCTCCTGTTCTTAACTAACATCTGTATGGGTATATGTCTATCTGTTTTCCTAACTAACTAACCAATCAATCAACTAAATTCATCTTGTTGGTTAGTTCAGTTACCAAAGTTTTTCCTGTTTTTAATAAACATCTATGTTGCTATTCACCCAACTGATGAACCAGTTAACTGTCCTTTTAGTTGGTTAGTTCAGGTTGGTCACCTTTATTTTTCCTGTTTCGTAAAGCCACTGTGAGGCTCGTCGAAAAGAAAACAAGGGTCTATAAAGAACATGAGATGTAACTTTGCACCGTGCGCTGTCTGTCACGACCGCAGCCCGCCATATGGCCTCATGTGTGTGATCCTGCTGTAGTGTGGCCTCTCAAATACCACATGACCCATAAACCTTCGGCTCCCACAGTGGATCTGTGACAGGGGACGTGTCTGGAGGTGCTTTTGGCCTGTTAGACGTGCTCTGTTAGAGAAAAAGACGAGTGTGAGAGAGAAGCAGAGGTCCCACGGTTCAGGTTACAGCTCTGGCTACATGAGAGGTCGAGAGACAGTTACAGGGAGATACGCTCACAGCGAGAGAGAGAGAGGAGAGCTGTCAGGGGATATTGGCTGCCAGGCTGCTTGATTTGTGTCTCTACTCGGCTCCTGCCAGCATAATAACCTCCCAGCATTCCTCTCATTCCTCTTCACTTCCAGTGTCCTCTCTCACACATGCGCGTATCCATTCCTACAGCTGTTGCTGGGTTTCACACCAAAAACACAGGGCAGAACGAATGAATTGATTTGCAGGTTTACAGTCGAGAGGGCAGCTGAATTAAGCTGTCATGCAAAGCTTAGAAAAAGGGCTTCAGATAGATAACAGTTAATTAACTTGATAGAAACACAGTGACACTTTAGTATTGACTTGTTAACTATACTTTGACGTTTCCCCCAATAAATTCTGAATTTGCTGCTTATTATTAGTAAAGTAGTGGTTAAGTTTAGGTATTGGGTTGTATTAGGGATGTAGAATAAGGCATTAATATGTACTTAATTAGCAGTCAGTTCTCAATTTCTTCATTTAATATCTAGTTGTATTCAGAAAAGCATTGCATAACAAGAGTTAGGTGGGTAGAAAATGGCATTTTTTATGGATTATTGACACCAAATGTAATTGCAAAAATAAAGAGAGAATTGTGGCTTCCACCTTAAATGTCAATATAGCACTTTTTACATGCACAGCCAAAAAATCCTTTAATATATTTTTCTTTAATATGTCCATTGCTTTAATATGTTCTGCTTAAATAAAAGTGTGGCATTAATAGGTCACTCCTAATTGTATTTCCAGTAAAGCTGCTTTGTGTTCGAAAAAGCCCTATACAAATAAATATGAACCAAGGAATCTACAGAAAATAGAAAACTGAAGAAAATTAAGCTCTAGAGCAGCATTATTTTATCTGAACATTAGTGTTTTATCTGCTTTTTATTACATTTTAACAGTGATACTATCCATTTCAGGGAGTGCGATGAACCCATGGCTCACTCTGCAAGCTCCGCCTCCAGTCTGGACAGCCACGCCCCCTCCGAAAGCAGCCAGTCACAGGGAGTTCGGTGGGAGGAGCAGCAGAAAGTCATGGCGTTAGAGCATCTATGCGGGGTGTTCAGAGTGGACCTGGGTCACATGAGGTCACTGCGCCTCTTCTTCAGGTCAGACGGGACCCTCTAAGAGTCCAGAGTATATTTCAGTATCAGTTTTTATTTTCGGTTGTTTTAATATCGCTCCTATTTATCTGTGCTTTTTAAACCCATGCCACCCTATTTGAATAGTCTCAGGCCTTTTACACTCTTGCGTTAAATCTTTCTCATAAGTCTCTGTTTATAAAACACCTCATATATTTAATTCACCTTCTTGTATTGCATTACCGCTCTCATTTTTGGGAATTTAGTATCTATATAGCTGCAAGCTCTAAATCATTATTCCTTAACCTCGGGCTGATTTTGTTCAAGATATGAAAATATTTCTGTGGTGTGAATAGAAATCTAATGATTCTGTGGTTTATGGAAAATATGCATTAATAGCCCTTTTATGAAGGGGAAATACAATATAACAAATGTCATTACCAAGAAAAAGTCAGTGCAAACAGTAGAGAAGAAGTCATAACTGGGATAGAAAAGCACATCCTGGTCTTTTAGTGAACTCGTCTCGCTGTTGATCTGTAGGATGTGGTCTTGTGTCCAGACCAGCCCTGTGAAAGTGTGTTGTGTTTCTGTGTGTGTTCCAGCGATGAGGCCTGCACCTGTGGGCAGCTGGTCATCGCCAGCAGAGAGAGCCAGTACAAGATCCTTCACTTCCACCACGCCGGCCTGGATAAACTGGCTGAGGTCTTTCAGCAGTGGAAGTGCTGCAGAGAGACGCAGCTCAAAGACCAGGTCTGGAGAGTATCACACCATTCTGCAGTTTAACACGTTCATGTACACTAATGCTCAAACGTTTGGGGTCTGAAAGATTTTAGGAATGTTTTTGAACAAAGTCTCCTATGCTTATTAAAACAAAAATACAATACAGTTAAGTATTATTTCAATTTAAAACAATTCTAATGAATAAAAAAGGTAATTGTGAGTTTTTATCTTAGTATTGCATGACATAAATTTACAAATGTGAGTTATAAAGTGAATAAATGAGTTTCTATCTCACAATTCTGACTTGACTCTAAGGCTGCAACTAACTATTGTTTTGATAATCGATTTGTTGGCTGATTATCTTTTCGAGTAATCGATTATTAGGAACACAATAGCACCTTTTTTTTTCTTTTTGTTGACAAAAACACTTCGGCATTCTGCCCAATGTCCTTCAAACAAATGTGTAAATTCAATGCTATAAAAGCAGTGCTTAACAATTTATTAGACCACCTGTCATAATAAATAAGAAAAAACCTCGCAATATTAAATAAATTAATTGCAAAAAAGTCACAATTCTGAGAAAAAGTGTCAAAACTGAGATAAAATCACAATTCTGAGAAATTACGTTGCAATATAAAAAAAATATTAGTAATTGAGATTTAAAAAAAAAAAAAGTCAGAATTGTGAGTTGTGTCAGTATCTATATTGCGACTTCCTCGCAATTCTTACATTATAACCCGCAATTGCAAGTTTATATGTTACAATTCTGTGGGTGGGGGGGGTTTGTAAAATGTAAATTCACAATAGCAAGTCACTATTAATTTTTAAAAAACAATTTCGGGGATGAAAACTGATAACTGTCTTTCATAAACTTATTCCTCTGCTTGCACAGAATCATTAATCTAATCTTCAATGTCACATAATCCATCTATTAATTCATTCTATATGCTGATCATTATAATTAATGTTGACAATGGTTTTGCTGCTTAATATCTGAGATCTTTTTTGATGAATAGAACATTCAAACAGCATTTAATATGAATAACTGATTGCCAACATTTAAATGGTAGTATTTCTTGCCAGCCATTGGTTTGTTAAATTAAATAGCATTAAATATTAAATGTCAATTAAATTAAATATATTACCAATGTAATAATAAACACAACCACATATGGTTACTTCAATTAAGCGTACACAACCCTGTTCATGTGAGCAGGAAAGCGAAGTCCAATAACATGAATTAGGCTAGCAATAGTGATTAAGAAACGTTACTGCTTGTTGTCTTTAGCATTAGAGATTAGTTGGAGTGTGTTTCTATGTTTGTGTGATTCATATAGACTGTATTGTTCATGCCGTTTTTGTCCCCCCCCCCATCCTGTATCTCCCTCTTCCCACTCCAGGTATCGGATGAGAAGTCATGTATGCAGTTTTCTATCCGCAGACCCACGCTACCGTCTGCTGAGATGCACCCAGAGGAGCGTCTGTATCGGCGGCTGGACGTCAGCTCCTGGCTCCGGCATCTCAACAACAACGGGCAGGTGGTGGAGGAATACAAGCTCAGGAAGGTCAGACTGACTGAAAGCTGTCAATCAAATGAGAGTCTGCCTTACTTCTTTGCATCTTGCTGTAGCAGTATTTGTCTGAAATGAGCATTAAGGTCATGACGTGATTTCTTTTGAGCTGAGCTCTTTCTTTGTTCTCTCAGGCAATCTTCTTCGGGGGCGTTGACCCATCCATCCGTGGTGAAGTGTGGCCCTTCCTGCTGCACTACTACAGCTACGACTCCACGTCTGAGGAGCGGGAAGCCTGGAGGCTGCAGAAGCGGGTGGAGTATCAGGACGTCCAGCAGAGGAGGTGAGTGGAAACCCCTAGATGACAGCTCCACAGACATACTCCTTCAACCACAGCAGTAACACTTGAATATTCTGCTTCTATGATCAGCTTGCTCAAAATATGACTGGCATACAAAAAATAGCTTTTAAAGGATTTAATATTTTCATCAACTTGTTTTCTTTCAGTTCTTTTTTTTCAGTATTTTTTTTTTCTGATTGGTCATAAGTCAGTGATCTGAGCTCTTTTTGAGCGAACATTACATTATCCACAAATGTTTGTTTTTTTTACACTCAACAGCTGTGGCGCATAAGCTCAGATCAATGAGCCCTATCATCAGCCAGTTCCAAAAAAGCATAAAAATCCATATTCATGCATTTTATTTTGCACATATGTACATTGGACCAAAAAAAACTATCATAAGGGCCCTTTTAATTGAAACGTATAAATCAATCAATAAGCTTTCAATTATTGTATGTTTGTTAGGATAGTACAAAATCAACTTTAAAGTTGTCCAAGTAAAGAAAAGTCCTAAGGAATGCATATTCAGAAATTATGTTTTGATATTTACTGAAGGAAATGTACAAAATATCTTCATGGAACATGAGCTTTACATAATATCTATAAGAAAAATAGATATTTATTGTTGCCTATTGCTACAGATGAAGAGTTTATCTGCAAAAACATAACTTTTTTTTTTTCTCCCACAGATCCCGTTTTATATCATGTTATCATGTGTTTTACTGTGTTAGTTAACTCTATTGTTTTAGTTATTTTTAACCTAATCAGAATAACCTGATTGCACGATTAAAAAACATAATGTCTGAAAAGTGTTGAAAATTGGGTAATCTTGTTTTGCAAATATACTCGTACTACTTATGACTGGTTTCGTGTCACATATATTATAAAAAATAAATATAAATAATTCATGCATTGTTTGTTAATAAAAGAAAATTACATTTTGACAAAAAGGCGCAGAAGAAAAAAACAAGCATTCATAATTGAAATTTATTAAATTTATTTATTAAAAAATATATATTTCTAAGTAAATAACACATGTTGTAAATTTTAAGTATTTCAGTATACTCAGGAATTGACCATATTGTTAATCAATGTATATTTTTGCATAATTATTATTATTGTTTTGTTGAAGGCATGAAATGATTTTTGAAACATGTAAAATAATGAAAACTTTAAGGGTTTTACGGAATAATTGTTTAAATTTTTTTATTAGTAGTGTCATTGCAGAGATTAAAAATGAATTTAACTTCCTTCTAAAAAAGCCTTACTGTTGTACATTTCACTGATTGTCCCTGCTAATATAAGAGAGCTGTGACTCATCATCTGTCCTCTCACTTCTGCTGGTGCCGTGATAAAACCACGAAGCTACACCCAGTTGTTAGATTGCTCACTTTTGTTTGAATTGGCTGGTTGACATAACCTGTTGTTTACTGAATGTGATATTTCTGGGAGATTTGCTATGTAAACTGAGCTGTTGTGAAACATCAGGCGATCCTCCAGCTTCTCTAGTT
Source organism: Enteromius viviparus (assembly GCA_032353835.1). Classification (NCBI taxonomy): domain Eukaryota; kingdom Metazoa; phylum Chordata; class Actinopteri; order Cypriniformes; family Cyprinidae; genus Enteromius; species Enteromius viviparus. Next base: position 2,777,892 of record JAUCNO010000710.1, on the reverse strand, counting down.
AGATGGTGTTTGTGTTTGTGGTTGGTGAATCTCTGGGAGTCTCAGGAGTCAGGATCATTACATCAAATCAATGTAGTGGTGGCTAAATACACCTTTAACCACTTTAACCGCTTTCTGTTGTTTTCAGTCATATCTCTGACTCAATCTTAGGAAAACGTCTGGCTAAGCACTTTTTGACTGCAAAGAGTCAGCTTTGTTATTTCAACAACCACAATTGTTCAGATGTGTCTTGGCAACAAAGGTCTATTTTTCAACTGTACCTGTTTATGGGCATCTGACAGTGATTATTACGGTCTTATTATACAGTAAAAGCCACGGTGAGTCTCTGAAATATTTTCTAGCAGCTGAGTCATAACCAATCAATAAATGTGTGCAGCAGATATATGCGCTCTGGGGTGTAATGAATTTCAGAGGAAATAATTACCTTCAAATCATTGTCAAGCCATCTATAGAGTACTTGTGAAGCCTGACGCTTGTGTTTCAGATTTAAGGCATATTTTCATTTATTTATTTTCTCTAATGGCACTTATTTGAGCTTATTTCATTGATAGCATTGTTTTTTGAAAAAATCAAAAAAACTAAATTTAAATAAACGTGAAAATAATAAGTACGTCACTAAATGGAATACAAATGTTTTAATTGTAATAATGTTTCATAAAATCATTTTAAATAAATATTTTTAGCTAGAAATCAACCGAAACTATTTCTATTACTTGTTTTTTGTAATAATATTGAATTATTGTAATTTCGGTTTAAGTAATGCCAATTTAAGCTGCTAAGTAATATTAAATGTCCTATTATATATTATATAATATTATATTATTGTTGTAAATATGAATTATTAATGGTAATTCATAATTAATAATACGTTATTTTACTAATATTAAATCAATTAAATTGTTTTATTAATTAGTATTATCTGAAAAAAAGCTGCTGAGTCACACTTAAAATGTCTAATATGTAATTATTATTAACATTATTATTAATGGTTAATATTTCTATTTTTTTTTTCTTCTCCGTATTTCATCTCTCTCTATATACACCTGAATTTTATCACAGTAAAGAAATTTAATGTGTGTGTTTGTATGTAATATAATATAATATATATGTAATGTAAAAAAATGTAAATGCTTTAAATCATGTACTTCAAATGTGTTAAGTAAACGCATTTATAATATTTAATATAAATTTACTATAAAAGTATGTACAGTATGTCAGTGTTTTGTGTGAGTGGATGAATGTGTTTTATGGTCATCATGTCAACACTCTTGGTCTCTCTGGGGTTGTTTTGTTGGCGTGTTAGTAATGGGTAGGTTGATGGTGTGTGTGTGTGAAGGTGTTGCTGAGCAGTGAGCGCTCTAACCCTCGAGGGGCCAGAGGGGGAGTCAGAGAGCGATGTGGGAATAGTTCACAAACACTGGTCTCGAAACACTTACATGAAGTTGCATCAGGTCTGGCTTCAATTCCAGCAAAACAAACAGTGTTAATGAAATCCCACCTGCTTGTTATGAGAAGGTCTGTAGCCGAAGGGACCGCCATGTTTCAGGACCAGAACGTTACCACCCTGAATCTCTTCTCTTCTTTTTTCTTTCTTTCTGGTTTTTCTTCCACTTTGTCTTTTCCTTTTTCTAATTGTGTCGTTTTCTTTCTTTGCATTTCATTGTTTGTCCTGTTTTTAGTTCTGTTTATTTATTTTGTTATTTTATTTCATTTTATTGCATCTTTCTTTTTTACTCTGTTATGTGCTGTTATTGTCTTGACTTGTTCTAACTGCGCTCATGTTTCGGTTGATGTCTGGTGTTTCCCCATCTCTCTCCACACACAGGTTGTCCATGAGTCCAGAGGAGCACAGTGAGTTCTGGAGGAAGGTTCAGTTCACTGTTGATAAAGATGTCGTCAGAACTGATCGAAGCAACATGTTCTTTAGAGGAGAGAACAACCCCAATGTAGAAATCATGAGGTTAGAGAAACATATTCATCCCATAGAAATGTTTGCATGCATTTGAAAAGATTTTACAAAGCTGCCACATCATACCTAAAATAATATATATCATTTAATATCTTGTCATGTCATGTCATATTATTTAACTTAATAATTATTTTAATATTTGATTATTTTTAATACTTTTAATAACTCTTTGTTTTATTATAAAATATATGTTTAATTTTTTATTGTTTAAATATATGATTTAAGCTGGTTAGTAATAGTTCATGCCATTATATTATGTTATACTATATTTTACTTTATCCTTATATTATTTGACTTAATTATTTAAATTTGTACTTTTTTGTTTTAGCATAATTTATAATAATATTTAATTATTTTTATTAAAAATAACAACCATTTAAGTTGCTTAGTAATACTTAATGTCATTATATTATATTATATTATATTTTAAATTTGAATGTTGTTGTTATTATTATTATTATTATTATTATTATTATTATTATTATTATATTATTATTATTATTAGTATCATCATCATTTTTATTTTAATAAAATAATTTACTTTATTAATATTAAATTAATTATTCTTATTAATTATTATTACCTGAAAAAATATATATAAAGAAAAGAGAACATTTAAGCTGCTAAGTCACGCTTAAAATGTCCATTATATTATATCATAGTACATTATAATAAATATATAATAATTTTGTAAATATTACTTTTAATTAAAAGTAACAATACTATTATTATTATTATTATTATTATTGCTACTATCTAACTGAATGGACATTCATACATTTGAATGTTCATTCAAATACTGTTTGAGGCTCCTGTGGTTACAGATGAGTTGAAATAGTTTTAGATTATAGATGAGTATTTGCTCCTTTTGTGCAATAAATCCGTGTCACCATTAATAATAAATAATATTATTTCAGCAAAAAGCCTGTGTGTTGTTGTTGTTTTTTTTACATGATTAATTATTTATAAGGCTTACCGAAGATCCATTTGTCCACTTGTCTCCCAGACGTATCCTGCTGAACTACGCCGTGTTTAACCCGGACATGGGCTACTGCCAGGGGATGTCAGATCTGGTGGCTCCTCTTCTGACCGAGATCCAAGATGAAAGTGACACGTTCTGGTGCTTCGTGGGGCTCATGGAGAACACCATCTTCATCAGCTCTCCGCGGGATGAGGATATGGAGAGGCAGCTGGTGAGGATCCTCATCGTGGAGTGAATGAAGAGTGAATGATGCTGTTGTTTGCAGTAGTCGTGTGTGTTTGTGTCCAGATGTACCTGCGTGAGCTCCTGCGGCTGATGCTGCCTCGCTTCCACCAGCACCTGACCCGGCTGGGAGAGGACGGCCTTCAGCTGCTGTTCTGCCACCGCTGGGTTCTTCTGTGCTTCAAGCGCGAGTTCCCCGACGCTGAGGCGCTGCGCATGTGGGAGGCCTGCTGGGCACACTATCAGGTACAGCTCACGGCTGAACGTCTTCTGCAAAGAAACTTTTTTTGAGTGTTTTGTACACGTGTGTGTGTGTGTGTG
>JAUCNO010000710.1:2755369-2767467 GCA_032353835.1 Enteromius viviparus | reverse complement strand
TGTCCTTTAAAAACACTTGATTTTACGAAACTCTTCCCACATTGGTCACATGTGTAAGGCTTCTCTCCAGTGTGGATTTTCATGTGTTCCTTTAGAGCTGCTTTTCGTGCATAACTCCTCCCACACTCAGCACACGTGTACAGATTCTCTCTAGTGTGGATGTTCATGTGTTCCTTAAGGGCTGCTTTTCGTGCATAACTCTTCCCACACTCAGCACACGTGTACATATTCTCTCTAGTGTGGATTTTCATGTGATCATTAAGGTTTGTTTTATGTGCAAAACACTTGCCACACTGCTCGCACACATATGACTTCTCTCCAGTGTGGGTTTTCATGTGTTCGCTAAGGGTGCTTTTAAGTGTGAATCTCTTCTCGCTTTGATCAGATGTATACGGCTTCTCTCCAGTGTGGACCCTCTCATGTATTTTCAGATATTGAGACCGTTTGAATCTCTTGTCACAGTGTGAACACTCGTAAGGTGTTTCTGTAGTGTGAACTGTCTGATGTACTTTCAGTGCACTATCTGTAAAAAAAGCCTTCCCACACTCAGAACAAACACGATCTTTCAGACCACTGTGTCTTTTCTGATGTACTTTTAAAGCACTCATCTGTCTAAAACTCATTCCACACAAAAAACACACGTAAGGCTTCTCATTTGTATGAATTTTCAGGTGGTCCTTCAGGAAATCTGCCCTAAAAAACTTTTTACCGCACTGATCACAGCTATATAGCCTTTCTCTAGAATGAGTGAGCAGATGTACTTTAAAAACACTTGATTTTATGTAACTCTTCCCACATTGGTTACACATGTAAGGTTTCTCTCCAGTGTGGACTTTCATGTGAACATTGAGTAAATGTTTTTCCACAAAGCTCTTCCCGCACTGATCACATGTGTGTGGTTTCTCTCCAGTGTGGATTTTCATGTGTGTCTTAAGGTGGTGTTTTAGTGTAAAACTCTTTCCACACTGATCACATGTGTGTGGTTTCTCTAGAGTGTGAATTTTCATGTGTGTGTTGAGGTTTTGTTTTAGTGAAAAACTCTTCCCACATTGGTCACATGTGTACGGCTTCTCTCCAATGTGGACTTTCATGTGATTATTAAAGAATGATATATGTGCAAAACACTTGCCACACTGCTCACATGCATATGACTTCTCTCCAGTGTGGATCCTCTCATGTATTTTCAGATATTGAGACCGTTTGAAACTCTGGTCCCCTTGTGAACACTTGTAAGGTGTTTCTGTAGTGTGAACTGCCTTGTGTACTTTCAGTGCACTATCTGTAACAAAAGTCTTTCCACACTCAGAGCAAACACGATCTTTCAGACCGCTGTGTCTTTTCTGGTGTACTTTTAACGCACTCATCTGCCTAAAACTCTTTCCACACAAAGAACACACGTAAGGCTTCTCATTTGTATGGATTTTAATGTGGTCCTTCAAGAAATCTGCCCTAAAAAACTTTTTACCACACTGATCACAGCTATATAGTCTTTCTCTAGAATGAGTGCGCAGATGTACTTTAAAAACACTTGATTTTATGAAACTCTTCCCACATTGGTCACATGTGTAAGGCTTCTCTCCAGTGTGGATTTTCATGTGTTCCTTAAGAGCTGCTTTTCGTGTATAACTCCTCCCACACTCAGCACACGTGTACAGATTCTCTCCAGTGTGGATTTTCATGTGATCATTTAGGTTTGTTTTATTTGCTAAACACTTGCCACACTGCTCACATGCATATGATTTCTCTCCAGTGTGGATTTTCATGTGATCACTGAGTAAACGTTTAACCACAAAACTCTTTCCGCACTGATCACATGTGTGTGGCTTCTCTCTGGTGTGAACTTTCATATGAAGACTAAGACCATGTTTGTATGGGAAATATTTCTCTTCACTTTTGACATGATGTTTCTTCTGCGATTCACTCATGACTTGACTCTCCTCATTTTCTTCCATAAAGTCTGAAATGAAAGTAAAGAGATAAATTTAACTTTCATTTAGTAAAAGAATACTAATCATTTTACCATTCATTAGCAACAGAATAAATAATATATTCAATAATAAATAAATGCATAAATCTGTCAGATGTATTCAGTATCAGTATATATTCAGCACCACCTGTACATAACAGTTCGAGCTCAACATATGCAGAGGATAAATAAGAAATTAGAAATGTTTTGTCTGCCTTGTCCATTACCAAAGATTTGGTAAATCTTTTATACCCGTCCCTGACGTTTCCTTCATATTTCTCATTAGTTCTTAATATCTTCTGGAACTTAGCATGGACAATGAGTCTCATTTACTAATAATTGTGTATGTTTTTCGTATTTATACCCACGTTTGAATTTTTATCAAAAAAACGTTCTACCTAATTTGCAAGTGTGCCATGCCTCCAAACACAAGATCAGACACAATAATCACCGTTTATATAAAGATAGATAAGGTGATTGTTATTTTACCTCTATATCTATCTATTTATATAACTGGACCTCTAATACTGTATTATAAATTTTTAATGTTACTCTCTCTGTAAATAACACCTAATTATATGTAGGGTTCTTTATACATGCTTATAAGGCCTCGATTGTACATAATTATTGTGTATTATTGTATATGATTATTATGTGTGGTATGAGATGTTGTTGAATTTTTTAGTACATTTAGAATAAATTTTAGTACGCAAGTTTCTTAATGAATCATGATTTATTTGTGAAAATGTCCATTTTTACACAAAAATTGTGCGTACATTTTTATTGGATGAGACCCTCTATTATTAGAACTTAAAAACATACAACGTTCTATGGTTTTTAATACCTGACAATACAAGACCAGTATGCTTCCCTATAATGTGTATAATACCCTACTTTTCAAATGATTGTTTTTATGTTTATCTTGTCATCACTGTTTTCTCATTATACTCCTTCTTAGAGAAAAATGGTATCTGTGAGGATTTCCAGTCAGGATTTAGACCGTGTCATAGTACTGAGACTGCTCTAATTAGAGTTACTAATGACCTGCTTCTAGCATCTGATCGTGGTTGTACCTCATTATTAGTGTTGTTGGATCTCAGTGCTGCGTTCAACACTATTGACCATAACATACTCTTGAATAGACTAGAAAACTCAGCATTAGTGGAAGTGCCTTAGCATGGTTCAAATCACACTTATCTGACCGCTATCAGTTTGTAGCAATGAATGAGGAAGTATCTTACCGATCACAAGTGCAATATGGAGTACCTCAAGGCTCAGTACTAGGACCATTACTTTTTACGCTTTACATGTTACCCTTGGGAGATATTATCAGGACACGTGGTGTTAGCTGTCACTGTTATGCGGATGATACTCAGCTCTATATTTCTTTTCAGCCAGGTGAAACACACCAAATTGAGAAACTAATGAAATGCATAGCTGATATAAAAAAACTGGATGACAAGTAACTTCTTACTGTTAAATAAATGACTTCTTACTGAATAAATTAATGTAAAATATCATATTTTAAAATCTTGTTAGTTACTTATAAAGCCCTGAATGGCTTAGCTCCTTAGTACTACTCAGCTCCTCTGGCCATTTGATAATACCTAGAATATCAAAATCTACTGCGGGTGGCAGATCTTTTTACTATTTAGCACCCAAACTCTGGAACAATTTACCTAATAGTGTTCGAGAGGCAGGCACACTCTGTCAGTTTAAATCAAAATTAAAGACACATCTCTTTACTCTGGCTTACACATAACACACTGAAACACATTTATTAATCAAATCCATAGGGTTATAGGGTTGTTAGGCTGCATAAATTAGATCAGCCGGAACCGGGAACACTCCCCTTAACACAAAATGTACTTGTTACATTGTAAAAAAAAAAAGGAATCTATGCTAATATTAGTCTGTGTCTCTCTTATTCTGTTTCTCAGTCCGTATCCAGATCAGATGGTGTATCAGCACAAAGAGATGATCTTCATCAGAGACCAGAACACCTAAATGAGCTCTGTGGACAGATCACTGAAACCAAAAGCACATAAACACTATAAGTCCTTTGCACAATCTGACATGTGCCTGACACGTGTACCTTTAACATACCAAAGAGGCAAAGAGTCTCTAAATGGCATCATAGATCTTTTATTATAGCAAATATTTAATTCATCACTATATCTTTATCTCAGTTATAAGAATTAATAAACATTACTGTAATAATTGTATTTTGAGTAAATCCTAACTCATGTCTAATATATTCAGACACTTGGTGTGATATTTTATTGCTTAAAGCACTGGCAATCAGATATTTTAGTGAAAATACATTTCAGACACATACAGTATAATACATTGTATGTAATTGAAGGTCACATGTTTCTATTACTACAATTGTGTTTATGATAGAGAACCGCATGGGATCACCTCCTCTAATCAGACAAATGAGTCTGCTGATTCATAAAGTTCAGATATGTTGGATGAGCTCTTCAGAGGAGAATGCGATGATCTTTGCACAGTGTAAATGTTTTCATTGTTCCAGTTTCTGATTTAGCTTACTGAAAACACTGTAAAAGCTGCACAGATTTGTCTCTGAGGCTTCCACAGCTGATTATTGTTCTTCCGCTGAAAGTCTTTGTTTACATGGTCTCTCCAGGGAGCCAAAGTCTGGAGTGAGACCCAGTGAAAACCTGCCATCCTTTCCATGACGCAGCAAAGTGAATAATACATGCAAATCGAGTTTACAGCAGTTCGTGCCTTTTCTTGTCGTCTGTTTCATTTCCTTCAGCAGTGCAGTATTCGTACGATTAGTGTGTTTTACACACTCTGGGCGTGAAACTGATTCTGCATATGCTATAAACAGTGTCAGTGTCCTCATTTCAGCACTGGATTAGATACCGTACAGTAAAAAAGGGAAGTGACTTTAGTTACACAGCCTGTTTGAAATGGTCTGACCTAAGTGTACAATTGCAACATAAGAAACTGCCATTTCAGCATTGCACATTTGGACAACAGTAAATTTAATATTGCTGGTTTGAAATGTGTATTATGTAGATGCAGAATAGTTGAATCTTCTTGGTCTGTGTGACTCGGTAAGCCCCATATGTTGGATGAAATGATCTGAGGAATGACACTCACTTCATTTTATGAAAACAGTCTTGGAAGAACAGATCATCCAAAGCCTAGAGAACGATTTGTGGTTTCTGAAATGAAGCTAGGAAAAGCAATTGTTGCCACATAACAAACAGCTGAGCACACATGGTCGCCCTCCCCAGCACTTGTTCCCTTGTTATTCAGAACTGCCATCTCCAGGGAGCTTCCTCGTGTGATTAGTCTGCTTCAACATTTTAATAAGCAGACCATGTTATGCAGGTATTTGAGCTGAATTATTTTAAGCATGTTAAAGGATTTTCTTTTTTTTCTTCTTCTTCTTTTTTACTTTCTCTCTTGCAAAAAAAACCCAAATTGGTTCCACTTCTTTTAACCAAAAATGTATTAAAAGAAGTGAAAGCATTTTTCTTATATTAAATATTTATGCATGTTGTTGGTAATTAATAAATACATATATATATATATATTTGAAATATCTCTAAGGGTAATGGAATATGCCCACTAATGAAAGCTTTTTTTTAATAGTACAATTACAATTTAAAGGACCTTTTATTTGGAATACATTTCAAAATATAATTTAAATGTTATTACAATCCAGCTTTGTCATCACATGAACATATTGCATCGTAAAACATATTACGTAAAATAGAATAATGATTCAAAACCTTTAACCATTAGTATACATAGGATCAAAGATGTTAAGATGTTTGATCCCCCAAATTCTTATAACTCAATTCTGTGGAAAACAAAAACGTTTTGGAATTTTGAACTTTATTAATTTGATAGGAAAACCCATTATGTTTTCATTAAGTTCACATACTTTTTCCATTGTTTAATAAAAACACTAGATAGATAGATAGATAGATAGATAGATAGATAGATAGATAGATAGATAGATAGATAGATAGATAGATAGATAGATATGCATTATAGGTCTTCTGTTTATTCATTCATGGGTTTCTTTCTTTATTCTCTTTCCTCTTTCATCTCTATGTTCTAGTCTTCATGTGCCAGCATTGCCATTGGCAACCAGATCCAAACAGATGCAGCGAGTGGGACGACAACACCTGGAACCCATCTCTGATCATCAAAGGAGGATGCGAATGGACACTGCATGCCGAGCCGTGACTTCATTACACGACTGCCAGTGACCAAAAGTTGTCAAAGAGTAGGGCCATTCTTACACATTCCCAGTCTTTTGGAGCGCTGTCTGGAGTGTTTAGGATGTTTGCAGGAACACCGTGTGCATCTGGTCTCGTGAAATGTTTCTTTGACCAATATACAGCCTTGAAAAGCAATTACCAGGAGAAATGATTCCCATGAGGAGACTGCTCTGATCATCACATGAAACAGTGTTTTCTCCAAACATTAATACATCTGAATGGTTAAACGTCAAACCACATTGTTATTATGAATAATGCATTTTAACATGTTAGTCTTGATTCAAGAACTGTCCGGTTCCTACGATGACATGGTGTCCTCCATTTAAAAGAAGTGAAAGCATTTTTATTTAGTAAATATCTATGCATGCTGTTGTTATGAATTATTAAATATCTTTGAATCTTTGAAATGTCTTTTATGCTCTCAATGAGATGGAAATATGAAATATGCTCACTTATGAAAGGTGTATTTAAAGTACATTTACAATTTAAATAACTTTTTTTATTTTAATATATTTCAAAATGTAATTAAAATCCAGATTTGTCATATATGTATTGAATATATTGCATTGTAAAATAAATTTAAATAGAATCATATTTAGTAATAAATTAAAGGAAAGCATAGAAAGCCTATCAAATGTAAGCAAAGAGTCTACTTTAAAGGTTTCAAATACGTTTTTGTAAAATAAAATGTCAAAATTTGGTTGAAATAATGTTACATTTTAGCACAATATTTATGTAAACAGGTGATTATTCTTAATTGTACATAGTATAAAACAAGAGAGAGAGCATATAATATTTATAATATTTTTGTTTTTAAATAAGTAAAAAAAATTTAACTGAGAGAGGTAAAGCCTAGAATAGTTACAAATTTGAAAAATGTAAAATTAGAAATAATTAGTATTTGGTGTGAAAGTAATTTAATATGTCATGAATAGATTTTTGTTGTAAATATGCATGACAAAATTGTTTTAGTAGGTGTCTTCTGTAAATCAGTGGAAAATGTATGATATGTATTTTTTGCTCAAAAAAACCCCAAAAAAACTAAATTAAATTCATTAAATGAAACCTAAAATATTTTAACTTTGGGGGGAAAACAACAACAATTTAAAGCAGCATCCCACATTTTGTTATTATGTTTAATTATTCGTCTTTGATCCATAAATTAAAATACAATTAACTTTATTTAGATATAAATTAAATTTGTTTACACATGTACACACACATATGTTAAATAAAGTTACCATTTATATATTTCAAAATCAACCCTGCATGCTCACTTTTCGTTTTCTTTGGCAGGTCACCTCATGTGACTCACCAGTAAAGCTGTAATGGATGATTGTGATTCAGTTATTCCAAAGTTATTCCAAACTGTTCTGTTCTGGTCCTCCAGTCTGTTGCTTGTAAAGAGCAGGTGTTGGACGGGACAGAAAGTGTGAAACACACCTCACTTTACATTCTCCGTTCAAGGACATGCTGATAAGGGACACAGCACTCTCGTTAAATCACGTATTAGCCTAATGGTTTTGATTCGCTTGTAAATGAGCATCAGGCGCGCTGTAGTGTCAAACACACAGTGACAAGGTGAGACTGACAGGCCTATTAACGATTTGCATGGCTCTTAACAGCATCTTCTTTTAATGCATGATGTGTGTTATAAGGAGGTTTGATGTTTTTAAGGATTTCGCTGTAAAGTGTGTGTGTGAGGAAGAGAGAGAGTCGCTGATGCACTGTGCTGCCATTAACCTGTACCTCTTCTTCATTAGTGCTGTATCTCTGTTGCCATGGTGGTCTATTAGAGAGCTCAGATTAAAGCATCATTTGCATGTGAATGCGACTGTGTGTGTGTGTGGGTGGGTGTGTGATTAGGGGGTGGCGATTTTCAAGGGTAAAATTGGGGCACGACTAGCTTACAGTTTTGATGTTGTGGTAACAGAAAACAAACCCTATAATCATGAGAAATGCACAGTCCACTGACCCCAAAGAAATGTCTGAATGTCATTGCATTCAATGACAAAACATTCAAAACAAGTAACTTCAAATGATACAGGACCTTTTCTCACTTCATTTCTGCGCAGTCTTTTAATTAGTTTCATCGTTTTGATCATTCATAGTATGTGTGCACTTATATTTTCCATTTCCATTTTAAATGTAGGTCATTTTGTGGTAATATTGTTGTGTACTTTTGTCATTTATAGCAGAGATTTGTATATTTTATTTCAGTTAACGTTTAATTTATTTATAGTAATATGTTTTAGTTTTAGTTAACCATAATGGTGTACTACAAGAGTAAAATAACTATTTCTACTTGATTTAACCTACACAAAATTGTTTGAATGATGTTAAATAATATTTTTTAATAAATATATTTTTTTTACTTGAATAAAACCAGTTAATTTAGATTTGTACCTTTTTTTAGTGTAACTTTAGCTCACCATATTAACTGTTCCACTACAGCCATGCCTTCACTTTGAACAGTATTGTTTCCCCTTGCTATTATCATAGGTACAGCACACCTGAACCAGCTAATCAAGCTCTTCGGGATCATGCAAAACTGCCATGTGAGCTGAAATGCAAGTTCTAATAAAATAAAAACAGACATTTGTGTGTGACTTAAGTGCCCAAAATGCTTTTGCTGGCCTCTGTATATATTGAAAGTGTTTGTACTATTAGTTTTTGATGCACCTGTGGTTGGGATCCACCTCTGTGTGGACTGAGAGTTGTGCGCAGGACAGCTGGCCCCTTACATGCAGCTGTTTGGCAGCTGCTTCCCTCTTGCATTTGTTTCATATTATGTATGTTTTTGTAAGTGAGTATGAGATTGTGCTGGACATAATAACATACCCTGGGAATAATAGCACAAACAGTCATTTATTCAGCTAAAAACACAGGCACACGGACAGCCTATGTTTACAAAGTCATTTTATTTAATATCAAGTTTAGAGCACAAACTGTTCACACAACTTACCACTTATATGTGTGTAAAATACACTTGAAATGAAAGTTCACTATAAAGCAGCAGTTTTATTGAGTAGCCTGTATATTTATTGCATTTTGTATTAATTATTTAAATGGGTCATTTGATGCGATTTCAAGTGTTCCTATCTTGTAGGAGTGTTGTTGCAGGCGCCATGTTCCGGAGACGCCGTGTCGTTCTGAAAGTGAAACTACTTTGTTTGTGCTACTAAAAGATGACACAACTAGAAATCAGTGTCAAATTGTATTCACAACACTGTTCGGCAACAATTCAACACAAATATCAGTGTGTTCAGTGCATTTACGGAGGACTGATTCCTGCCAGAGCAGCTTATGCTAGCTGTGCACAGAGACTGTAAAGTCAGACAATTCCAGCACTGCAAAAACAGATCCATTTGTATGTTTTCTTTTTATTATTTACAGACTCTGTTCCATGTTTTGAACAGTTTATAGTAGTGCTTGTTTGTTTTTCTGATCATGAGTGCAGACATGGTGTTATGTTAATGCAGCATGATGCAATGCTTAAAAAGACAGTACTAACCACTAATTATGTCCCCACTGGATGCAACAAATGCCTCATTTGTAATGTTTTTTATTGTTTTTGTATCATAGTGCTGGAACACAGCATCACGTTATGGTAAGGAGCATAATATTTCTGTCACACGTTTGTGGTATTTGGCCAATCACAGTGCACTTGGTAGCTGGCACACTCTTTTCAAGAACGGTGAGCTTCTGCTTTAAATCAACCCGTTTCAGGAAGGTGGGGCTTGAAGCAGAAATAATATACAGTATGTAGAAAATTTTACCACATAAACACATTGCAAAACACCAAAAAATTGACAAAATAATGTTCTTTTTAACAAAATCATATGACACCTTTAAAGTTGACTTTGTATTTTGTATATATTGAAACACACACACATAAATGTTTACTCCCCCCTTTTAGAATCTACAAAATGTTAATTATTTTACCAAATATTATATATTTAATGCATGTTATTTTTATTTAGTGCTGATTTGAATAAGGTATTTGACATATTTTTATATATATTCCATATATATATTTATATATTTCCGTATTTATATATATATATTCCACAAGAGAAAATGATCATTTAATTTATTTAAAAAAATGTCCCTGTTCAGACGTCCCCTTGGTACTGTGTTGTCATCTGAAATATTTATTTCTTCAAAAGGAAAAAACATGCATTAAGAGCTTTTTTGAATTGGAGGATCAGGGTCAATAAAAGCAGTAGAATTTAAAGATCAGGGTATATTTAACCTATTTTTTCTTCTGGGGAAACATGTAACTGTATCTTCTGTAGCCTCTGAAGGACAGTACTATATGAAAAAAATATTAAATCAATAGCATTACTCTGCTAGGAACCATAAAGAAACCATTTAATAAACACATAAATAAATACATAAAATCTTATCATAAAAATCTTTAAAATAATAAATAATAATAGATTTCAACTAAAAAAACAAATATGCAAAAATTACCCTTATTTTATGTACTAAAATCAGTAAAGCTGAAATATTATTTTGAAATATTTTTATATAAATATACATTTTTATATATTAATATTGTAATCACAAAAAATATTGACATATATTTAAATTAATAATAAAAGTAATTTAAAAAAATAATTTCAGTGATATTAAAATAACACTGCTTGAGGTGTGTGTGTGTGTGTGTGTGTGTGTGTGTGTAATTGAAGGGATACAATTAAATTACTTTAGGTATTCAGGTCTATAAAATATATTTAGTGTTCTGACACTGCTGATATTGTTGTCTCCTTTAAGATACTATGCATATGTTTTTCCTCATTTGTAAGCTGAAAAAAAGCATCTACAAAATGAATAAATGTAAATGAGTGTTAATCATCGACATGCAGAAGAAGCGCACAATTCTGCCTGAACGCCTCAAGTACCTCTCTCAAACATGTGTCATTGTCTGAAGTTTCTGTGGATTGTGCTGCTGATAGATCTGAGCAGGATTAGAGGCTTCGGTGAGTCATGAGCTTCAGGAGTGTTTGTGACTCACCTCCTGAAGAATAATGAACACCCACGACACCCCCAGCCCTTGAATTCCACAGGCCACCCTCACCGCCCTCACCTCACACAGCCAAATCTTCATAATCACAATATCCGCCACTCGCAGCAGGAGAAACATCAGCCATGAATATTAATGACTCAGAGGTGCGGCTGAGCACATCAGTGCTACGTCAAAACCCTTTCCAGTATGAAATGGAGGAAAGTGGATTAAACGCAGCATCTTTCAGCAGCTTCCCAAATCTCATTTGCTCTTATGCATTTTAATAAGACCAGAACACGTGGCTGCTGAGAGAAGCTGCAAGAGCCACTGATTTCATCTTTGTGTGTTTTTCTTTCCATTGGGTGTGTATTCAGACTTCTTAGTCATCAGCTGCACCTTGGTGAGTTTTAAATGCATGGAAATGTCCAGGCGTTTCTTTCCAAATGCAGTTGTGACATTACAAATAAAAGCTAACGATTATGCACATTTTGAAAGTGCAGAAATGTGTTTACTTTCAAATTAGTCTGTAATTTTATATTTACTACACATGGTTGTGGTGTCAAAATGAATCGATAAGAGGCCTGTTTTGCTTGTCTTGATCGATAGTAATATTTCTCTGTATCTAATACAGAGGACATTAATTTGGTTTGCTTCAGCAGTGCTGCATGCTAATTATGACCCTTCATTTTTACTTCAATTTCTGTCTAATATTATTAATGCACATCTAAATAATACATTTTGGCATGCAGTTGACAGTTTAATGTATAGATATATATATAGATAGAAAGATAGATAGATAGATAGATAGATAGATAGATAGATAGATAGATAGATAGATAGATAGATAGATAGA